>BMAO01013279.1:0-144792 GCA_019973975.1 Trichonephila clavata | reverse complement strand
AAAAAACACAATTATGATTTCTTTCGCTGGCACACTTTTCTAAGATATGTCAATATGTGATATGGAGATGGCAAAACTCGATAAAGAGTAGACGAATATATGGTTGATTAATATCTTTTAGAATTAATCACTTTTTTTTTTTCTAAAAAAACAGAGATTGTTATACTAATGAATCAACTAAGTGTAGCATGAAAAATTCCTTAGCTATTAATATCCAAATTCAACCTATTCAACAAATGCTATTTACAGTACAGCAAATATTATTTGTATATTAATAGTGATAAAAGAGTCATTTTTCCTACTTTAAAAACTTTCATTTGACGCAATTTATCCTTTTCAATGGTGTAAAAGTAATAGCTGAATTAAAGAGAAAAAAGTCCTAGTCAATTTCCTAAAAAAAAAGTTTCCTGAAATAAAGTACTAATTAATTTATAATTAATTTAAAAAGTGAAAATATTTAAATACAATTGTTTAAAAAATAAAGAAGATAATTAACATCACACTCAAGTTAATTGTTGAGGAGCGAGAAATTGTGATAAGATATTCAAATATATATTTACAGTCTTTTTGTTTTGGGGATTTTCGTTGTTTACTTAGGAATCTGTCAAAATGAATAACATATAGCTTTTCTGTTATTAAATTAAGAATATGAGGAAGAATACTTCTTGATTATATATATTTATGTTGAACTAAGGACGTGTTGTTGTAGTTCTTTATTTTAAAAGAGTTCTGTCATACATTTTCTTTATATGTTTTTGTTATACTTCGAATTTCTTTTTACTAATGAATCAGTAATGGAATGTTTATTTTTCTAGAAGATTGTATCAATGTTTTGTTGTTGTGAAATAATACTCTTCCTTAATAAAAAAATGTCTAGATGTTTTTAAAATATAATGTATTCTTGCTCTTTTTTTATAATTTTCTTTGCTTTATTTTTAAATAAGTAAACTCGAATAATACAGAGATTACTATCGAAAGTAGTAATCACTTTTACATGACATGCAAATGACTCGAGAATTCCTCTATGATTCGTTAAATTACTTTTCTAATTCAAAATGTCAGATTTTAGAAGCTGTTATATATAGGTGTAGCGTTGAGTTAATCCTATCATTTTGAGAGAGCGATAATTTGTTAATTATAACTCGAGCATACCTAGCCTTAAAACTCTCTATCCATTTATTAAACTACAATAAATCTCTTTACAATTCAGCATTAGAAGGACTTAGATATGCTTTTTCCAATTTTAATGTGGTTTAATGAATATTTTTATATTGTAAAGACGATTTAAAATTCGTAATTAAACTAATATCCTTTATATTGATGATTGACATTAAAAAGTCTGTTATTCCTATTTAGCTTTCTTCTAGCAGAAAATAACACTTTTTTTATTAGGGTTGAAAAACATAAAAGAAATACTCTTTTATTAAATAAACAATTGTATGAATTTATTAGTCTAATGATTTGAAACTTCAAAGATAAAAAGTGAGAACTTAACTTAGAAGTTATTAATATAATTTTCACCTTACTTAATTTTGCTTGTAAAAGCATTATTTTTTTTGTTTTTACAGAAATGTGAATAATGTTAGTAATTACCGTAAAATCTGGCGTATAACGAACACCTTACTTTCAAACTGCATTTTTTGAATTTTAGATATATTCGCCGCATAACACACACTCTCTACTTTACGAAGAAACCGGAAATGTGGTTTTGCAATCCCATTAAGTCATTTATTCGAGATATTATCGCAGGATTTTGGAACACCTGCAATAGTATACTTCTAGAACTACAACACTGTAGGCTAAGTAGATAAGTCATTTCTTTTAAATAAACAGTGTTTTGATCTATGTAGAAGTCTAACTTTCTGAAGATCATCTCTTTTTTTGTTTATTTTTGAAGCTATAATTTTTATATTTGTCTTATAAAACGCACCCATAAATTTTGATCTTATTTTTTTATATCAAAAATACGTGTTATACGCCGGATTTTATAAGGTATTTAAAGTTTTGCCTCTAATATAGAATCTAATCAACTAACAACTTCAGAAATCTTGCTTTAAATTGGATCTACGTTTTTGAGACAGAAGATCAATAAACAAGATTAAAATATTAAGTAACTTTCTCGAGAATCTTAAACCTAGTTTCTGAAAAAGAAATGTTTCCTTAAATTTTGCTAAGAATCTTCTCAATTTTCAAGTTCTTCTCTGATGGGGAGAGTGAAGAAAGAAAAAGAAACAGAGAATGAAAATAGATCAGTCGATGATTACAGGAAGTTTCATTTTCTCAAATTTTCATCATATGCTTAATTAAAGAGATATTTATCTTTTTTTTAATTTTTATTCATGACTGAAAATTATCACCTTTCATGAAAGAAGAGATGAAAGAGCTCAAATATCTTGCTGAAGGAATGAAGGCTCTGTAAAACAGCCACTCACCCTTTCTTCTCTTAAAAATGGATGTATATTTGTATTATATCAACAAGAAAGATGATAGTTGAGATATATTCTGTTTCTTCACTTAGTTTAGGTTTTAATAGGGTACTTGGATATTTATCGTAAAACACAAATTAACTTTTTTTTTGGCCAAAACAAATTATTACTACAATACGAGTTTTGCTCCATTTATGCTATACTCATGAATTTTATTATGTTTGCAATTTGTTCGAATCGTGTACCCGAAACTTAGGATACCTTTATACAGGGTGTCTCCGAATGCCGCGTACCAATTTGGAGGGAAGGTAGAGAAATTAATGTGGAGCCATAATTACATAGGAATTCATAGGCAGAAAGTGATAGGTGGCGCTGTATACGAGTTCGAAAGGGCGGCGCATGTAGTTTCCTAATTTCAGAAATGGACAGCGTGTGCTACATATGCATCCTCCCCAAATGTCACCGGCAGCCAGACGATACACTGTTAAATTGTGTTTCCTACTACAGCAGTAGTCTTCAAACTGTATTCCAGGGAAACTTGGGATTCCACGATTTAAAAAGAAGTTGTAAGTTGTATATGCAAAACAGATTCACTTTCTCTATTAAGTTTGTACATACATGGAATATCTAAATCCTTTCTTCCCAACGCAGTTGCACTCACCACGGGGAACGCTATAAAAATATGTGACTCTAGAATGCCTCTTTTTACGTAATATGTTGCAACTTTGAATCCATAGCATATTGGAGCTTGGGGGCCACTATTGCAGAAATTAACCCCCCAAAAAGTGATAAAAAGATCATTTGTGTTCCATGACATTTTTTAGAGGGAATGGGGTAAAATGGCTCAGAAAAAGATTTTTTTTTCAAAATAAACAAAAAAAAAATAAATAAAAATAAAATAACGGGGAACTTGTGGCAATTTGATTTCGGAATTATTTATTTAGTTCTGGCTTTTAAACAGATTAGACAGAAGTTGAAGAGTTTTCATTTCGTGTTAAAAAAGCAAAAGCGAATGATATATTCAGTTTCAAATTACTTTGTAATTCTTTAAGAATTAATGCGCATGTGTAAGATAAAGAAACAAAAATTGTTGCGTTTGATACTAGTTTTTTATTTCTTTTTTTATATGCGTAAACATCCATCATTATCATTTGTTTCTTAGAGTATTTTTACAATATCAAGCTGCTATGGGCGAGGTTAGGGAGAGATGTTCTCAGTCTGACAGAGAAGACGTTCGAATCAGAAAAAATTATGTTTCCTGCCTGGACGTACACTGGTGTCCAAAAGTTAAGCATAATTGATAGAAAATAAAGAAGGAAAATGTGAGAAGAATGAAGGAAATGAAGGAAAGAAGCAAAAGTGAATAAATAAGGAACTGTAAATCAGAATGGCGGGAAACGTGATATGCGAGTGTAAAATGGTTATAAAATAAGGAAGCAAATCAAAAGAACGAAAATAATTAATTTTATTATCCAAAGTAGCAGTTTGAAAGAAAACTAAGCATAGCAAGGATTGACACTTTAAAGAAAAATGAAAGAACACATTAAATAAAATACTGATGCTGCAGTTTAATAAGACGTGTGGTCACCTCTGACAGCCAGGAACGCTGCACAGCGATTTACCATACTTGCTATGAGATGATGAATGAGTTGTGGGCGCAAATGGTTCCAAGCTTCTTGGAGAGCTCTCTTCAGTTCTGTAACGAAGCTTGGTGGGTGCGAAAGGGCTGTAATTTGTCTCCCGAGCATATCCCATACATGCTCGATAGGATTTAAATCAGGGGAGGCCCCGATATGCGCCGGATGTTTTCCGTTTCAAGGAAGTCATCAATCAGTACAGCTCGGTGACATGGCGCATTATCAACCATGAATTTGAAGTCATGACCAACAGCACCTCGAAACAAGCAAACATAAGGCTCAAGAACTTCGTCTCGGTATCTTTGAGCAGTCACAGACCCCGTGTCAAAGAAATGGAGGTCTGTGAGGCCGTTCATCATAGCGCCTGCCCATACCATTACTGCTCATACCCTTGATGGAAAATGATGACTTTCCGTTATGTTTCTTGGTTCAAAACGTGTTCCACGTTCTCTCTATACCGTTACCCACCGAGAATCACTACTCAGTCTAAACCGGGACTCGTCACTGAACATCACATTGGCCCACTCTCCCACACTCCAATGTTTATATTTCAAACTCCAGTTCAAACGAGCACGTTAATGCGCAGACATGAGAGGAATTCAAACTGCTGGTCTTCTGGCTTACAGGCCAGCATGATTGAGTCTCTTGTAAACAGTTTGTCTCTAAATTCGTATTCTGTATTGACTGTGAGCGCCGAACCCAGTGCTGTGGCAGTACTGCCCCTCTGACGTCGCTCACTTATTACCAGATATCGGTCTTGGAGAGAGGTTATGACTCTTGATCGATCTGATACTGGTTGCCGGGTAACATCTCCCGTTCTTTGAAACCTCTGCCACAGTCTTGAGATCACAGTCTGGCCCACATTCAGAATTTGAGACACTTCGGTTTGTGATCGTGAGAATTCCAGCATTCCAACGATTCTTCCTTTCGTAAACATCTCCGATTGGCATCTTTGTGCCATCATTCACCTTGCTTGATGGTTAACAACGTTCCTTTGCACAGCAGTTGCACGAAACTTGTCAAAACTGCATATGGTGCGTGAATCGGTTTCTCCGCGTTCCGGCATGCGCCGGTGTTTCACGCAGGGCGTAGTCGACTGAAAAGTTTTGCATAAACCCATTGTTTTTTTTCACCCAATTAATATCCGGAAGAAATTTGGAATAATTTTACGAATATTTACTGCATGTTTTTCGCATTTTATTATTTATGCTTAACTTTTGGACACCAGTGTACATGTTATTAGTTTGTATGACTAGTTTCAACTTGTTTTCTGAAGTAGTTTGCTTAGAAGACATTTGCAGCAGACGTCTTGCGTGTTTTTAGTTAAAATGTAAACATCTGAGTATCGTGTGGTCATAAGCTACTTCGTTTTATATAGATTAACCCGTAGGAAAATTCATCCAAAGTTAACAAGGAATCTATTCTTATCATGTCAACCGTTAAAAAGAGGGAAGTTGAATTTAAATGTAGTTACGTCTTTCGAGTATGACCCACATGAAGAACGTTCAAAAACTGCAAGAGAAAAAAGAACATGATATCTTTTCGGATGATAAGCCAGGGAAGGTGAGTGAGACAGCTGAGGTTATGGAAATATCGGAAAAAAGGGTGCGAAATATCTTCCACAAAGAATTAGAGGAGCAAAAGCTTTGCGTATGGTGTGTGCCACATTTGCTGAATGTCGATCAAAAGCAAATTCACAAACAATTTTCGCTGCAACTTTTAGACTGATTCAATAGGGATCCGACTGATTTTGTGCTGAGATTTGTCACCATGGATGAGATATGGGTCCACCACCACATGGCAGAACTGAAACAGCAATCGAAGCATTGGGGGAAAGCCGATGGTTCAGCTCCAAAGAAAGCGAAGTCGATCGCATCTGCCAGGAATGTCATGGCCAGCATGTTTTGGGATGCGAAAGGGATCCTATTAATTGACTATCATGCAAAAGGCAGGACAATTACAGGCAAATTTTACTCCAATCTTCTAGATCATCTGGATGCTCAAAAATCGTGAGAAGTCTTGAAAGACAGCCTTGAAGGAAGCCAAGACAACGCATCTGCATACAAGGGTGCGTTGGTGATGGGAAAACTAAGGGATCAGGGGTACGATTTGCTGTACCATTCCCCCTTCTCTCCGAATTCGGCACCCTCAAATTTTCATCTGCTCCCAAACTTAAAGATATTTGTTTCTGGGAAGCGCTTTACGTCGAATGAAAAAGTTGTGAGATCCATAGATGAATATTTTCACAGTCTTTTAGACTCTTACTTCCGGGAAGGAATCCTGAGGTTGGAGAAGCTCTGTACCAAGTGTATTGATGTCACGGGAGATTATGTAGAAAAATGAAATAACTTTTTAAGTGAAAATCGTAGTCTTTCATTGTCAGGCTGAGAACTTTTTACCTTACTCTCTTAAATGAAATGAAATAATATCATTAAATGATTATGAAAATGAAGTTAAATGAAATAAAACTACATGTTGTTAAATTATGTTACATATTTAGATTTATATTTAAAGTGTTTATATCAGAACTATTCTACAAAAATGTGTCGTTTCATGCATTTATTTTTTTGAAAACTAAGTTCAGTTATATATGTGATCACAGGGAATAGCTCAACAAACACCAGGTAATAAAAATATAGCTCACAACAATTAACATAATAATTGTATAATTTCATTCCAAATAGGCTGCATTTTGGCACAAAAGCCTTTGCAGACACGGTAAGTCCACATGTATGACATCAACTTATTGTATAATTAAATTCATACTGGGTAATTGTATTACAGCAATACCCTATAATGAGCCGTAATTAGAAATATCTTTTTAAACCATGTTCTGTAATTACGTAATCATAATAAAAATAACCGGCAAAAACTCTTTTGAAGTAAAAGTTATTTAATTATTCTGTAACACAAAATAACTCAAGAGGAATAGACGTTAAAAACTATTCTGCACAAACATAATTTTCGCATATTTAAAAACATGTACAATTAGTTGTTGCAAGAATGGAAAGATGGATTTCGCATTCATTGCAAGACAAATTTACTTTCATAAGCTTTATTCTATTACTTCTTTTTATCACCACTTAGAAAATGATTTTGATATAAATTAGTCTTACAAATGATGACAGCCTTTTTCTAATCAATAGAAATAATGCGCTTACCAATACTGTTATAACAGAGTTAACGAGTTGAATGCAGGGGAAAATCTTTGCTTCCAGATTCCCTTCAAGATTTAAATAGCTGAACAGAAATTGAAACACAAATATTTATTTTATAATAAATATTTTAATTCATATGACATATAAATATTTTATTTCATAATAAAAAATGAGCAAAATGATTTGTAGCAATCCTAAAATAAATTTAGTTCACACATTTGAGTTTTTAGTAACAAATAAATTCTTTGTGTATAATTTATATTTAAAAAAATGTCAGTGTTTTGGCGTTTACAGAATAATTCCAGTACTTTGCTTGATAACTGTAGAATAGAATGTTTAACACACACACACACACACACACACACACACACACACACACACACACACACACACACACACACACACACACACACACACACACACACACACACCACACACACACACACACACACGAGTGTAAGGATAATGAAATTATATCTAAAATTAAATCCTTAGACCACTTCTAACTTTTTTTCCCGTTACATCTTCAAGTATTAAGTTTATTATCCAGTTCGGGAATGAAGAACACATGGCCCTAAACAGAATTTTGCCGTTCCGACCATTAATTTTTTCCTCGTATGTCATGCTTAAATGCTTAATTTTCAAATATATTCCTGCAATAATAAGAATACTTGAAAAACATCTGGTCTGTAAGTGGTTAGAGATTCTAAGACTTGGTGTCCGTCTCTCTCTCTTAGAAGCAGATCCAAAAGTGATTTCATGGAATAAAGACAGTTCAAAATAAAATGTCTTGATGTTAACTCGAAAAACCACGACATATATATATATATATATATATTGCTAACAGTTTTCTTAATACTTACCTAAGATAATGGCTAAATTCAGAGAGAAAAAAATGTTTCAAGCAAAAAAAGCGTATTAATAAGAGAATTGCAATTATATTTCAGCATCTGATCATTCAGAAAAAAGTACAGAATAAAAATTTCGATTATCTTGTCAAGATGTTAAGGAAACATTAGAAAGATATAAAGTCTTAAAATGTCCTCTTTTGATATTAAAATGATTTATTAACGGAATTTTTTCTACTAAATTGTTAACCTTAAAGCTGTCACCCATTACAAATCTATAAATGTCACATCAAAACCTTTTATAAATCCACATAGAAATAAATTTAAAGTTTTGCAATTTTAGTAGCATAATATATTTATTGTAACAAAATTTGGTCAATTTAAGAGACCATACATTAGTATACAAGGTTTCCCAATGGATATGAAATGTGGAGTAGTTTTCCTTTCATGCGATTATATTTTGGTGGAAAATTTAAAATTAAATGTTTAATCTGTGTGCAATATTTTTGCAGAACCTGAAATTAATTTTTAAAAATAAGCTGTCACTTCTTTGAAAACCAAATATTTAAAGCTAAGAAGAAAATAATCAAAATTTCAATAATTTCTTTCATTTTAAAATCAAATCTACTAACACTCATTGCCATCACATATTTCTTTCTTTCAAGAGATTCTTTAAGTTGAAGAAAATCACATTGTAAGAAATTCCACGGGACCATTGAATGTCTTTTCCTTCTGAATCGCCTATTCATGCCAATTTCACCATCAACTATATTAGTAGGTGAATTGAAAGAACTCCCTTTTCATTTTTTTCTATTAGACGTGAAAATCAGGATCCCCCCTTTCGTTCTTTTGTCATTTAAATGTGACCATAGATTTCTAACAGCTGCAAAAAGGACAACCGACCGCTGGAGGATATGCTGAAGTTGTCAGAGGATTTTTGGTTCAGTATTGCGTTTCCCCTCTCCTTTACAATTCATTGATAGTCATCACAGCTTCTATTGAATCATTATTAATTTACTATCGACAAAATAACATAGCAATCATATTTAGAGAGTTGAAGAATCTTTATTTATAAATTTAAATAATCAAATGCAAGAAAATTTTTCAAACAGGAGATATTTTTAGAACAATAATGTGTCTTCATATACTATTATTTTAAGCTAATACAGTACTTCTCAAACTTTCAATATTTGCGACCCAATATTCAGTCATAATTTTCATTACGCCCTCCCCATACAAAAACAATGTATTGAATTCGGTAATAATATACTTTGAAGCTAAAACTATACACACAATGTGACTATAACCTCTTAAGTGCCCCCGGTGTATATAAACATCTCGCGCTCAGCCAGTGTATTATTTGCCCCAGACGTATATATACGTCTTTCCAAAGTACGATTTTTTCCATGCACTGTTATCCATAAAATTATTCTGAAGGCTTTGGAATGCAATGAAAGGACCTTGACAGAGTTTGCGACAGATTTACATATATCAGAGGATTTGCCTATTCATTCCTTTTTTACCCCCCCCCCCTCCCAATACACCACTACGTGTTAAAAAACGATGATATTGGGGATCGAATCGCGTAGTTTTTTAATCGGCCTTTAAAGAGTTAACCATATATACCGCTCAAATCATCAGGATAAGTGTTAATTTTTGAAATTTTTTTATTTATGACAAGATCATGGGGTTCACTGGTAATTATAAAACTTCTTCCTCACTTTCAGTATTGTTAAATTAATTATAAAATACATTGAGCAGTACTGATATATTTATAAATGTATTATACACGTGAAAATGTGTATTTTATTTTTTTATTATGTAAGAATATATTTTATTTGTTTTTTTTAGTAAATTAATAATATTTTAAAAATAATCTCTAGTTTTCGACTTCCCAATATGCTCGCACCCCCCTCGTAGTGTTATCAAGCCTTTCCCCACCCAGTTTGAGTAACGCTATTCTAATGGATTAAAAATTCTACCTTCACATATTCTTTATACAGTAGTCTTGAAAACTCGGCACCCGATAAACCAGTAGTCCGGATAACTCGGCCACACCCTTGCAGGTTGCAAAAGCTCCACATTCAGATCCAACAGGACATTTCGCATTTATTTTTTTTAAAAAAGTAGCCAGTTTTTGCAAAGTTAGCTACTTAATTTTCATTACATACAGCTTTATGCCTTCATAAATTATTTTTCTGAGGAGTGTCTGGTCAGGTAAATTACTGTATACTATATATTCATTTAATTCAGCTTCACGCAGTATAAAAACTCTATGTCTTCATAAAGTACGTTCGTTACCTTTGTTTGAGGGTATTTGGGCAGTTTATTTTCAGTTGTATTTTTAAACAAACTATACATGCAAGTGCAGTGCAATAGTTTCTGAAGAAACACTCGTTCTTTTTTTTCCATTCTTTTTTTAATCCCATTTCTCATAACCCGGCATTTTCACAAACTAGACAACCCTTCGGTCTGCATTAGATCAAGTTTTCGAGATTCTACTGTACTATTCTTAGCTAGTATATTTTATATTAACATACACTAATTCAAAATTTTATTTTAAACTTATTTCTTTCATAGTGACATAAAAATATGAAATATTAAGAACAAGTCAATGAAGGATTTTTTCTTTCCTTTTGATATAGTTCATGTGTTTCTAAAATAAAAAAGAAGCGGATTCCGAAATTTTTGGAGATAAAGGCTGTATATGAAAATAATAGGCATGGGTCTATGCTTTACATTATTTTTCTGCAACCACACAAAACATATAAGGAAATGTATAAAAATAAGATACCTCCTTATACATTTTTATTTCATTTCCAATAGTATGGGCAAGATTACTACAAATTAAAATATTTACGCAACATAATGTTTAGTTTGATTAAAAATTACTTCTTCTAAGTAAATACTGTAACGCGAAACAACAGAGTTATGTTGATTTACTTGTAAATTGCGAGCCTGAACTTGCTTCTAAATGTAATATTAACATATGTAACAAGAAGCCACACTTTGATCAAACATTGTACAGAGATTTCATAAATAATGGTAAAAGTCACAATTATTCTGGGAAGGTAAATGAAACATAAAGATGGCCTCACAGCATCACGCGATTTCTTCCTGTGAGATGGGTATATCGTCTTTTCTCGATATAAGAGTTAATCAAGAATGAGAAATGACGTATCGTGAATTTGAATTTGTTCTATGTAAAAATGATTGATGGAAGCATACCTGGATATCGTCTCAAGATATTCGTGTCAGACTAATCATCTAACCAGAACATTTTCTCATGTACCTCATGAATACTGCGATAGACACAGTAGGCCTTGGCCTTCGTGGGCTGTTGCTCCACTTAGTTTAAAGAAAATTGTATAAATTACCCTTTTCACACAGTTTCAAAAGGACCGAATTTATAAACAACAATTATTGAATAATGGAATATTACCTGTTACTTAAGACATTCTTAATGTAGTATTTTGAAAGGTTGTCATTTAAAATTGACTTAAATATCGGGCCAAAATACTACTGTACAAGGAACATCTCCATCTGTAATTAAGAATAAAAACGTATTCATTTAAAATAAATCATCACATTGTATTAAACAATTTGAAAAATAACCACTTTATATATTATAAAATAGCCTTTGCAATTTACAAATTTGAGTATCTTTAAATATGCATGTGAAGAAATCCCAAATGAAAATATACTTACGGCTTTCTTCAAGGCACTCTATACACTTTCAATGACTCCCCTCCCATGTAGGACTGAATGGTAATGAGATAGCTGATATATTGGCCAAGATTGCCTCTGATGACGGTTTGAAATGAGACTTAGCATTAATCTGTAATGAAAACTCCTGAATTAAAATAGAGGAAATAAATGCACTTTGGAAAATCCCACCTGTCCTCCCATGGTACTTTAGACAAGGAGAGACCACTTTAGTCTCACCAACTCCATATTCCTAAAAACAGCAGAATTCCCTCTCTTTAAGTGGCCATACCTAGGATGTTCTAACAGAGTTTGAGGATCTTTAATGAGCATTATTAGTGCAAAGCAAATCAGATCAGTTGGTCATATGTTTGAATGAGACCGTACAAGACCTATTATATTTTGGACTTCTTAGAAATCTTTGCGCATTGCGATTTCTACATATTTTCAAAATGTACTCTAAATAGCCGAAAACTTTTTATTCAGAATGTTTTTTTATCCTTTTGTGTGTTTACAGAATGATTATGACAGTTTATGAAAAAAAAAACTTTGAGTAAATATCCGATTCTGTAATGTATAAAAATCTTACTCAAGTAATTACAACACCGGTAATTGACATGTAAAACTGACTAAAACTGCTTTTTTATATAGTGGACACACTCATTTTTGCGAGAGCAAATAACCCTTTCATTTAAAAGTTTTTTTTGTGGAAAATTATCTGTTCTTTAATATATAAAATGAATTTTAGTAAGTAAGCCACCCACCGAGTGACGTTAATTGCTGTGCCATAGGGCATGGGTTCGAATAATGGAGAAGGCATGAATGTTTGTAAATGTATAGTGCTTGTGTTTCAAGGGGTATTCTAAATAGTCACATCGTGCCACAAGTCCTCTCCGGTGGTTGGTGGAAGAGGAAGATAGGTGAGAGACCCCTTACCATTCCCAAAGTGATCACCTTCCAAATTGGGGTGGAACCGAACCAAATCATGAATGTCATCTATACAGAGCTCAAGACTACGGCAGATGTAAAACTAGTCCCTTGTCTCGATGAATTTCGTGGGACTTGATGTGATGTTGCTGTCGATAAGGTGAGCTAAGTAGCAAAAACAGTACAGAAAAAGATTGAAGAATACTTTTACATTTCAGAGCATCAGTCACAGGTAATTTACTAATTTTCATTCATTAAAACGTGCGCATAATAATAATTTAAAACATCTATTAAGGTTTCCTAACTGTTGAACTGTATGACTTATAGCCCTTTGTTCATTATGCAATGAATTTTTTCTTCTAATCATATGACAAATGCAATGTGTACGGTGGTAAAAACATATTTCGAATCGAACACAAAGTTTACTGTTAATATCGACTAATTTCTGATATGATAAAAGTTTGAGGAATGTAGAATAGTGATGAAAAACTTTGAAACAGTTTGGAGTCCGTATTAACGTTTAGCGGATTGTATAAGCATCTGAGATTGATCGCTTGATATCATTATAACTCAACAGCTTTTATTCAATCTAATATCTTAATACATAAATATCTTTTGGCTAGTATTCAATAGAAGTGAAATACTAATCATGTGTGGAATCTCGAACCCTAACTAGCAATAATAAATATAATTTTAACACTGGAAGTCTGGAATTACAACCGAGCGAGTTCAAAATCTATCATACGAGTTTTAGTCTAACTCACAAATTCTAATAAATATTCATTACATTCTTAATAATTACAATCTTAAACTCCTCACTTAAAATTACAATCTGAAACCCCTCACTTAAAATAACAATTTGAAACTCCTCACTTAAAATAACAATCTGAAACTCCTCACTTAAAATTACAATCTGAAACTCCTCACTTAAAATTACAATCTGAAACTCCCACTTAAAATTACAATCTGAAATTTCCTCACTTTAAATTACAATCTCAAAATTCTCCCTGATACCATTTTATACCTCTTAAAATAGTAAACCTAATATGAAAGAATCATGGTTCCCTCACAAGGCGGTTAGTTTGAAAATGCGTTGAAACCTTTTACAAACTGAAGGAAGAAACTCAGTTTTAATAAAGAGATTACCTTGCAATATGACATAAGATACTTACTATGTACACATGTTAAATCTAATGAATCTTCACTAATTCTCAAGAGTGTTTCAAACATAGTTAGACCCTCGTCGTTTGATGATTGATCGTATTAAGGAACCAATATCCCAGTTTTTTTTGAGTGATTTTACTTTTAATTAAACAAATAAATTTTTTTTGACTTGAGTTTACTGATAGTCAATTATGTTATCTTATGACATCACCGGATTTAGGATGCTGGATGTGTATTGAACTTCTTACATAGGCTGAGTATACACCAAAGAAAACGAGGAATTACTTTTAGTCTTACATAAACGAATAGTTTCAATTTATCATGTAAATTTGTGAAAGCTATCTTACGATAATAGTATGTATCGGTTAAGGCATATAAATTTTTTTTAACATTCCTATTAAACTGTACAGTAAAAAACACGATATTCTACAATTATACTTCGAGGAAGTGTAATTAAAAAGAAAAGAATGAATGTTAAAAGTTAAGTATGTTTTTTTAAAAAAAATGAATTTTCATAAAACGAAATTCAAACATATATTATGTGGTTAAAATTATGAATACATTGTTTATAAATTATCTACGACAGTTGATTTCTGTTTAATCATCGATTTTTTAAATCTAGATACGAGTTGGACAAAAGAAACACCTCAAATAGTTAAAAAATTATCCACTCAGTTTTCTATAAAGCTTTATCACTATTCGAATTGGACGATTTTTTCAAATCAGAATCTCAATTCTTTTTTTTTTGTTTCAAATCCTTTAGAATATACTCCAGATAACGAAGCTGTACCAAACACAGATAGGGGTTGACTCCTCAAAACAGAAAGAAAACCAAACGAAAACGTCCAATCGATTGCGTGAGGATATCGATGTGACCCTTCTGGAAAATATATCCGGATAATTTCCGGCAAGTATTCATTTCCCATTTCTGTTCAATTTATTTGCTAGGTCATTTCCTTTGACCAATGGGCCACTTTCATTAACTTATACTCCTGCTGTTGCAGAGAGCTTTCTTTCACGAGAGCACTTGTGCTTTTCACTCAATGGACACATGTTTACAATTTCATTGCTTGGGTGAGCGAGTGAGTGAATATTAACGTCGCACTGAGAGAATTTTTCCTTGCTTGAATGCTGTACTTGTATTTGTGATACCTGTGGATTCGAATAGTACTAAAAGTGGGGCAACTAATGAATTTAAGGAAAAAAAGGAATATACATATGGTCCATTTGTGAAATATGTTTCAGTTGTAGAAATGTTTTTCAACGCACACAAACACACTCACCCATCCACCCAGCATACAACCATGCAATTTCTTTCTTATGTCTAACAAGGAGAGTGCAAGATCTTGGGGGTCACGGATTTAATTCAAATTTTGTAGGATGCTAGATTTCGTTTCCTTATTGATGAAGTTATATGGGGTTATAAAATCCACTACTCAATTCTTTTTTAGATATTTGGAATTGAACACGCAATTCACACTCGTTAAATTCAGTTCCGTAGCAAACCATTACACGTAATGGGTAATACTGCTCAAATTCGATGCGCGAGAGGCTTTTCAAAATTATGTTTAATTTGTTTTGTTTTTTTTTGACAAGTTTCACCATTGTACGAGCAACGAGGTGTAAGAAGCTAGTCACATATTTTTATATTAATTCTGCGAAACTGATAAATGTTATATTTATTGCTTCCTTTAACATTTTGTTGTTTCCAGGCATGATTAACCAGCAGTTAAAGGACTTTTCTCCTGTTCTTATAGTGAAATGCTTTTATTGTTTTGGTAGTCATTAAAGAGACATTTCATTTCCTATTTATTTAAACTCCATTATGTATCTTTATATATGAAACAGACATAAAATAAAAAATAAGTTATTCACCCTCCACAGACTAGAACCCGACTACTAACGACGAACACCGATCCAGAAAAATTATTAAATAGCGGTCCCTATAACCATCAACATCTATTTTAATCAACAAGGAAACTAAATCTACTATCCTACAAAATTTGAACTAAATCTGTGTCCCCAAGACCTTGCGCACTCCTTGTAAGCGTATGCTAATGTTATTTAAGACCTTTCTATAATTTGAACTGTACGGTCTTGCAATTTATAGAAAAAAACTTAGTGTATTATATATTAGAATGATTGTAGATAGCTCTCACTTTTCGTGCACTTCGGTCTACAAAATCCACTCCCGTCAACGCGCGCGCATTGCGACATTTTGCAAATTTTCACGTTTCCCGGATTCTTCACAAACATTTCCGGCTATAAAATATATTGACGTCATTAACTGATATAAAAACTATAAAAATCTCTGAGGAAGAAGATCACTTGAGTTGTTTCGAAGTTCATCGCCCTATTTCAGACTAACTATCTTTTCCATGTCCCAATGGAAAAAATAGTTGGTGCTACTACCAGCGAGCACTATCTTGTGGCCAAAAACCAAAAGAAAAATATAAAGGTTTACCTAATGAAGTGTTAATTATGATTAAGCCTACATATTTAGAATTATGTACCAAAGAACTACTTACTAAAACCTGCATGGCAAAACGCAAAACTCAAATGAGTGTTTTAATGGCATTATATGGCAGAGAGTACCGAAAGAAGTTTTCGTGTGCCTCAAAACTTTAAAATCTGGTGCATTGGATGCTATTATACAATTTAATGATAGGTACAAGGGTTGTGTTGACATTTTAAAAAAACTTAATATAACTTCTAGTTATTTTACTTTAAAATCGTACAAACATCTTGACGTTAATAGAATTAACGATGCAGAGAGAACGTAATTCAACACCAAATGTAAAGCAGCGTAGAAAAATTTTAAAAGCAAACAGGAAAAAAAATCACTGTTTTAGAGAGTAAAGAGGGTGTTATTTGTAAATCAGGGGCATTTTAAGTGTATCTAAATGAGTTTAATATTAAAAATTGCTGTTTAAAGTTTATTTCTAAATTATCTCAAAATACATTTTTTTAACGTATTGCCATCTGACAACGTAAATATCAGAAAAAGTTGTGAACCAAATTAGTTTAAATTTTACAAGTACATTTATTTTACAGATTTAAAGAACCCCTACCATTTCTATGGTTATAGAGAGTTGATGTGTTTTTAGTAACTAAGGTGTATATAATATCTCGTAATAATTTTTTAGTGATTTTTCGATGTTTTTTTACTCGAACCTTGATAAAAATTGTAATAATTTGATTATTATTAGGAAAATAGTACCAGCCCTAAACAATGTTATGATGATCAACATCAAATTTACAGAAAAGTGATAGTTCTGTTTTTTTTTCATTTGAGTTATGTGCGTTATTCTAACAATGAATTTAATTACAGCTTTCAATATGTTTTTCTCTCTAAACTTTTTTTTTGCGCTATAAATAAAATATAAATGTATTTTTCATAGTTTTAAGTTATGTTTCATCAGTAAAAATATTTTAATAGCAAATATTACAGTTTTTCAAAAAGTTTTCTTCGAAGGTGTACAGATACCCTAAATGGAGCATCTGTAACTGAAGCAGCAAACCTTTTGGGGTTTGCAAGGAGTACGGTATCAGCCGTTATGACAGCCTACACGAAGGAGGGTAAAACGACGTCTTCAATGCACAACAGTGACCAAAAGTCAAAGCTTGCTGATAGGGATAGACGGTTCTTGAAGTGCATAGTAGCCCGAAAGCACAAGCAATCGTTATCCGAGATAACATTCGAAATGAACAGTCATCTCCAGGACCCCGTTTCATCAAAAACTGTCAAAAAGGAACTTCATGCCGCTAACATTTATGGCAGAATGGCAATTCTTAAAGCCTTGGTGACAGCAACTAATGCCTTCAAGCGACGCCAATGGTGCAGAGATCACAAAGGCGGGTCCCCATTGCAGTGGAAACAGTTAATATGGTCAGATGAATCGTCATTCACCCTATTTCAGAAGGTTGGACGCGTAATTGTCTGGAGAACGCCCAGGGTAGTGTTTAATCCTGAATACCTCTTGCCGACTCTGAAGCAGGGGGGTAGATCCATTATGGTATGGGTTGCTATATCTTGGCGTGGTCTTGGACCACTTGTTATTCTGCATGGAAGAATCAAATCCAATTAATATCGAAGCATTCTAGAGGATCATGTCCATCCTTTTGTCCAGACTGTATTTCCTGAAGAGCGACCGCTTTTTCAAGACGACAACGCCCCTATCCACAATACTAGATGTGTGCAAGCATGGTTTGAAGAGCATGACGATGAAGTTGAACATCTTGTCTGGCCCCCTCAGTCTCCAGATTTGAATATTATTGAACATTTATGGGGATATTTGGAGTCCAAACTTCGTTTCCGATTTCCACCTCTATCCAGCCTTTCGGAATTAGAGACCATTCTGCATTAGGAATGGCTTATTATTCCTTTAAATATTGTCCATGACCTTTATGTATCTATCTCACGTCGCATTAAGTCTGTACTTCAGTCAAAGGGTGGTCCAACCTCCTATTAGTAAAGATTTTCCATTATTTCGCAGGTGTTCGTATTATTTCTTCCTCCATCTGTATATATATAAATATACACACACATGTATATTAAAATTTGAAAACTGATGAACTACCGCCGCTAAAACATTATAATTTGTATATTAATTATCTTAAAAAATCAAATGTTCTTCGCATTTAATTGTCAATAAAATAGAATCAGCGCCTTTCTTCCCATTAACAAAATAGATGTAATTGGGGGATCCATGCCTCTTGGCTAACTCTAAGAAACTCTGTCTATTCAGTGGAGGCGCGCTTTTTGTTGAGAGACCTATGCAATTAAAACTTTTCTCTCGGAAGAAAGGAGAGAACACGGCAATGGGAGTTCCCTATTTCCTTATTTAGGAAGGGAATGGCTAATTGGAGTCATAAGAGAAGAGTGGTTTTTGGTTGATGTTTCGGAAATTTAAGTATAGATATAAACAGTATGTTTTGATGTAAAATTTCTTGTCTTAATGGAAGTATTAATTATATACTTTTAGACATCTTGGATGCAAAATTTATGTACATCTTACTGTTTCTGCAAGTAAAATGAATGCCCTTACTTTCATTTCCTCTACTGATTATTTGAGAACGTTTTATTACATATATCATCTGTTTTCTCATAATCATAAATTTTTTTAAATGTCAACAGTTTTGCTTTAATATTGAGAGGCCGATAGAAATTCAACCAGTTCACCTCGGTTTGTCAAAGTCGGTGAATATTTTTTTTATAAAAAAATAGTACTTGCCATAAAGATTCTTTTTAAAGGAATCTAAGAATTTTAAACATAAAATCAGCGTGAAGGAAGCACACATTGGTAGTTAAATTATTTTAATGGCAGCAATGCATATCATATAGTTCTTAATTTCAAAGTTTATTGCAATTTAATTTCTAATAAAATACGAGAAATGATTATTATAAAAGTAGGTTAGATTTCTTCAAGAAATTCGAAGCAATAAATTGCCTTACTTTGGGCGTATGTAACTTAGGGCTCTTCAAGGCGTCGTAGGTAATCAAAAGAGACACTGAATAAAAATAATTTCATTATTATAAATTAGACATTTTAAATATTTAAATGGTATTAGCAGTGATAAAAAATAGAATTTGCAAATAGTATAAACAATCATAAATATCCAGATATATATAAGCAAATATATATGTGTGTGGAATGTATCTTTGTGTGTAATGAGCTCATATATATTCTCTCTCACACACAATTCTACTCAAAATTCCTTAGCTATGGTTTACAAGAAACTACCTTCAAATAATTTTAAATTTCCTGCACTTAACTTCATCTTTAAAAAATAATTTTATACTGAGATACAACGAAAAAAAAATCTTTAAATTTTGTTATGAAGTTTGAGAAAAAAACATTTTCTGTGTTTTATATACATAATTAAATTTATGTTAAATGAAAAGTGCTTTAAGACCTCATATCATTTATGCGAAATGGACGAATATACAAATGTAGAGATCGACAGGGGTGTTGTGCGAATTTTTTCAGGATGAGAAAAGAAGTTCTTCAACTAATGTCTCAAATCACTTTCAAATGATATTGCTAATTTTTAAGGTGAAAAGTACACTCTCGGGGAAAAAAATTCCAACACGAAGAAAAAGTTATTGTAGAGCAATGAAATTTGGAAGATGCAACCGTTTAGTTAACATGTTTAAGTGATTAAATTTTCAAGATCACAGTTTAGTTTAAGCTAAAAAAAATGGATTTGAAATGAGAAATGGTGTTACATTAAAAGCCGGTGTGTAATCTGTGCCGGTTTGAATGTAAGCCTGTAAGCGTACATGGTTGTGTCATACAGATGCTGAATGTCACTTTGTGTATGGGGTTCCATGCTTGTTGTATTCGTTGTGTCAACAATGAGACCGTCAGTGCTGGCTGTGGATGAATCTGGAGTTGTCGTCCATTGATATCCCATACGTTCTCAATTTGAGACAGTTATGGTGATCTCGCAGGCCAGGGTAACATGCAAACACTCCGTAGAGCACGTTGCCTTACAACACAGGTGTGAGGGCGACACGTTATTAATTTGGAAAACTCCCCCTTGAATTCTGTTCATGAATGACAGTAGGTCAATAGGTTGAATTATCAGACTGAAGTGCAAATTTGTAGTCAGTGTGTTTGGGATAACCACAAGAGGGCTCCTGCTGTCATAGGAAATTGCTCCCTAGATCATGACTCCAGGTGTAGGTTCAGTGTGTCTAGTTCGCAGAAAGTTTGCCTGCAGGCGTTCCCCTGGCATTCTCTGACCAACACATGGCCATCACTGGCACAAATGTAGATCCTGCCTTCATCAAAAAACGCAACAGACGACACTCCATCCTCCAATGAGCTCTGGATTGAAGCCATTGCCGTCGCAAACGGCAATGTCTTAGGGTAAATGGAATACATGCTACAGGGCACCTGACTCAGAGCTGTCCGTAAGGTAACATTTTTAACAGTTCAATGTGTCACTGTGGTACCAATTGCAACTCGAATTTCTGTTGAAGATGCAGCCATACGCCGAATATGGCGGTCTATCCTCTCAAAAGTGCCACGTGGCCTCCCGGAACCCGTTCTTCCTGACGCACTACCATCCCTTGACCCCTGCTCCCAACAATCAAGCACAGTGGATGCATTCCAGCCAAGTCTTTCTGCAATATCACGGAAAGAAAATCTACATTTTCGTAGCCCTATTAAACGACCTCGTTCAAACTCGGTAAATTGTTATAATGGCTTATTTGTCTTCTTAAAGGCATTCTAGGCTAACAGCAACTGAAAACGTCAAATTTCATAGTCAAATAACTCTCATGAATTTTACAGCATGAATTTAAAGTAGCTCTGATTTGCAAGTTCTGAGAGGTGTTTCTAGCGCAACACTTAAGTGCGAAGCACGAAACTTGAATCGATGTCATTTGTCACAGGTATAAACACACCTACTAAATTTCGTTTATCTAACATAAGTCTTTCTTGGTGTTGGAATTTTTTCCCGTCAATGTATGTTTATATGTGGTACAGGGTTTCGTAATCAAATTTTTCTGATAAAGTATAAAAATAAATAAAAAATAGTAGTGGTGATATGTTTAAAATTAAATTTCGGTATATAGCAATCGTTATCGATGAAATTACAATCCGTATCATTTAGTATTTCATTATTGGTAAAATGGGGTGAGGTTTGTAGAACAAATTGAATGCATTGTCAAAAACAAACAGCATAAAATACAGCGTATAATGCGCAATTTTAACACCAAAACTGAGACCGAAGTTTATGGGTGCGCTTTATACGCAGAGTATAAAAATCAAATTTTTAAAAGTAAATAAAGAGATGAGCATAAAAGTATTTAGAGTTCTACATACATCAAAATAGTGTTTATTTAAAAGAAATGGCGGACCTATGAGCTTAAAGGATTAGAGTTATAGAAATATACTATTTTTTAAAAAGCCTAAGAAAATACCTCGAATAAATGACTTCAAAGCATAAGAGCATAGCATGCATGTATTTATGGTTTCTGCGTAAAGAGAGAGAGAGAGAGAGAAGGGGGTGTGCGTTATACAGCGAATATACCTAAAATTTAAAAATACTGCTCTAAAGTATAGGTTCGCGTTATACGCCGGATTTTACGGTTAGTAGGGGATACGATGTCAGATTCTAACAATTTTTGAAATAAACAATGTCCTCGAAGTAAAGGTATTTAAACAAATTTTATGACTTGGTTTTGAAATCGTGACATTAAAGATGTTTTTGGAAGAGTTGATTATTGAAATACGTGATATGGCTGCTTTCTGTGAACACTTAAATCAAAGGAAATAATGTGTTTTGAGGTTTGATATGAAATTGAAATTCAGTGATGACCATTGGTTTAGATATTAAGCTGCTATTTAGAGAATAAACTATTTATTGCAATAATAAATATTTTTAGTTAAAAACAAATGAAGTATAAAGTTTAAGGTGATTAGGAAATATAGATGGCGCTGTTTCAACAGCGGTGTTGTGCAATTGTAAGGCAGGAGAGAGAGAGAGAGAGAGAGCTGAGCGTATGAGTGTCCTAGAGCAGCGTTTCTCAACCTTTTTTGGCCCGCGGACCGGTAAAATTTGTAAAAAAAATTCGCGGACCGGTGATATTTTTTTAACAACAAAATTTTACTAGGTATTAAAGAACTACTAAATACGTTAATTGGAACATGTTTATTATCATTTGCGTACACTAATATTTAAATGTAAATATATGTAATTATATTACATACATATAATATATATAACAAAACTTTAACGAAAATCACAGAAAATTATAAAAAAAATCACAAATTCATGGACATAGAAACACAACAAAAATATCACTCTTACGATTACTAAAAAATTAAATCAAAAAAATTTGTAAAACAAAACATAATTTATTGACTTGAAGTAGTTCTAGTCGGGCTTAAAGGCCGTCGTTGGTTGAAATTGCT
Organism: Trichonephila clavata; assembly: GCA_019973975.1. Classification (NCBI taxonomy): domain Eukaryota; kingdom Metazoa; phylum Arthropoda; class Arachnida; order Araneae; family Nephilidae; genus Trichonephila; species Trichonephila clavata. The sequence goes on along the minus strand of BMAO01013279.1, from coordinate 122,000 downwards.
TCCTGACGTTTCGCTGGCACGAGTGGCTAGCTTTTTCTATGGTGTTTCCATCTCAAAGGTTGGATGCAGACTGGATGGCATAGAAGCACCTCAGAAAAAGCTAGCCAACGTGCCCACGGAACGGGAGGAAGCAATTTCAACCAACGACGGCCTTTAAGCCCGACTAGAACTACTTCAAGTCAAAACAACGGCCGCGAAAGCCTCAACCATTTTAACATAATTTATTGTTTGTTTGTAATAATAATTTTTAATAAGTAACAAACCCCTGAAAAAAATTACAACAAAAAATATCAGAAATTATAAAAAAAATCACAAAATCATTGCATATGAACACAACAAAATAATTCAACATGTGATACTACACTAAATTAAAGATCTACAATTTTTATATTGTTATTTATTGTTAATGAGAAGATTGTGGCTGCTCTTCTTCAATCAACTTTTCAATTGTGGGTTCTAAATTAGTCAAGCTAAGTCGGAGCGGCGAAATAACCGAAAGACGATTTCTAAATTTATTTTTTATTACCGTCATAGATGAAAATCCCGCTTCACATAAATATGTAGTTGCGAAAGGGACTAACATTTTCATTGCTTTCTCGTATAGAGATGGATATTCATTTTTCAATTTGATCCAAAATTTATCTAGGGACATTGTTGAAAAACTAGCTTTTAACATAATATCTGTACTAATCTCAAGGAGGGATTCATATTCTCTGTCACTTAAATTTAACTTACTACTCTCATATGGTATGAAGGGGTTTGTTATCCACACATTTCTTTCACACGTGGTATTTTCAGATGGGAAATATTTTTCGAAACCATTTTTTAAAGATTGTAAGTGATGCCCAATGATTATATTTAATCTTGATACGTTTAAATCTTGTTGTAAATTAATAAAATCAAAATAATTACTAAATACATCAATATTATTGGTATTTACTTTATCCACCCAAAAATTAATTTTTTTCTTAAATCCATCTATTTTATTAAATAAATGAAACGCATTTGTAGAAGTTCCTTGTAAACTCAAATTTAAATCGTTGATATATGAAAATATATCACTTAAATATGCTAGTTTTGCAACCCATTCTACATCAGAAAAATGCATACTTAAAGGATTATTTTTTTCTCTTAAAAATATTTCTACTTCCGTCTTTAATTCAAAAAGCCTGGTTAAAATCTTACCCCGCGAGAGCCATCGAACTTCTGTATGCAATAATAACTGCTCATGTTTGGCACCAACCTCCTGACAAAATATTGCGAATAACCTACTGTTTAAATCGCTTTTTTTGATAAAATTAATAATTTTTATAGATTCCGCTAAAACCTCATGTAATTCTGTGGATAAACTTTTCGCTGCTAAATGTTGTCTGTGGATTATACAGTGGGTAATTAATAAATCAGAATTAGCTGCTTGCTGAATTCTTTTAGTAACACCACAATGTCTGCCAGCCATACTAGCCGCCCCATCGGAACACACACCTACGCAATTTTTCCATTCTAAAGAATGTTTAATAACATAAGAATTAAGTGCTTTAAAAATCTCATCACTTGTTGTATATGAAACCAATTCTATACAACACAAGAATTCTTCTTTTATTTCTTCCAAAGTAAAATCAATATATCTAACATAGCAAATTAATATGGCCTTTTTAGAAATATCGCATGATTCGTCGATTTGTATTGCAAAAAGTGTTGATTCCTTTATCTTTTGTATTAATTGGTATTCCACATTCTCTGATAATTTTTCAATTCTTCTTCTTATAGTATCATTAGATAAGGGAATCGATTTGATTTTATCAACAGCAGAGAGTCCAAACATTTCTAAACAGACGTCTATTAAAACTGGTTTTATTAAATTTTCCCCAGTAGTAAAGGATTTTCTTGTTTTAGCAATCCGAAGGGCAACTAGGTACGAACATTTTAATAATGACTTGTTGTGAATAAAATTTTGTTTAAATGTTTTTGTTTGTAATCCTAATTCTTGTTTTCTACGCTCAAAATATTCACGCGGCTTTTTTTCCAGCTCGGAATGTTTAGCCTTCAAATGTCGTAACATTTTCGCTGGTTTCATAGCATCATTTACTAAAACTTCATGGCAAATGATACACATCGGACGTATATCTTCTTCCGTAGAATTGGGCCAAAGAATAAAACCATATTTTATATATTCGTGGTTGTAGTGTCTGATAAATGGTTTTCTCTTTTTTCCTGGTACTATTCCTGTTTTGTCGTCATTTTTTTGAGACATTGAACTGGTATTCAAAAAATTGAATAGCGTGCCTTGTTTACGGTTCATCTTACTAAGGGTTAAAAAATATTTTTTTATTAGCGCCTACATACATACATACATACATACAAGTATATAAATAATCAATAAACTTACTGTTATATTGGTCCAATCCAGTTAAACAGATATATAATTATTATAACAATGTTTCGTTTAACAATAACTTAAAAACACCCAGACTATACAACGATAAAACTGTACCAGATCACACATCAAATCTATTAACCTTCTGTAAGAACTCCTTCAATCAACGCTTCCGTGTTCTGTGATCCACCGAACACAAATAAGCTGTGATCTATATACTATTATAACCCCGGCTTAAGTGTCTGTCGCCAACAGAGGGGTTTACGCGCCGCGCTCTCGCGCACTTTTGGCAGCATTTCGGGAATTTTTCTTCAGTGCAGTACTAACCATAAATTACATAGAATTATAAATAGTTCAAGATATATTTGTATTTCGTAATTTAATAAATTAAAATTTAGTTCTTATTATTATTTTTTTTTTGATAAGTAAATTTTTTTCGCGAATAGAAGAAATTGTCCGCGGACCGGTAAGATTTCTCCGCGGACCGCTGGTGGTCCGCCGGACCAGCGGTTGAGAATTGCTGTCCTAGAGTATAGTTTTTGAGACTGTGTGAAATGTGAGGTAGTTTAGCTTTACTAGTTGCAAGATAAAGTTATTATTTGTTATTAAAAGTGGAAATTTTAATTTTACATAGTGATTCAGCACTGCAAATAATACATGAACACACACACGCATGTTTAAATTTTTATCGGTTTATTTATTTCCCCAAAAAAACTCCTTCATAGCAATTGTGAATAAAAATGATACAGTTAATATCTCATTTGTAATTTATTAGACTAAGAAACTATTTGTAAAATATAAAAAAATTATACTAATAAGTTTTATTTAATTAACTTTTAAAATAATTGCAAATTTTTTCCTAATAATTTCTTAGTTCTTCACATGAACTATTAAAAATAACAATGACAATAACGGCGAATATTTTAAGATTTTAATCCATGAATTGACAATATTTGCAGTAAGTCACACAACGCGATAAATGCCTTTCTTTGTTAAAAAAATAATATTTTTACTTTAAAAAAATTTAATTTAACTTTGAGCTTTAAGAAGTTTTTGAAAAATTAACTTTCTTTTGTTAATATGTTTAATATAAGTATTTTAAAATTTTCAAGAATAAAAAACTCATTTCTTGTAAACATTTAATCGAAGTATGTAGTTACATTTCTCGAAATAAAAAATTTGCAGTTTTAACAAAAAATTATCAATCTTATTAAATCTCTAATAAATAATTTTTATTTCAAATCAAAACATGAATTATCCAGTGTAGGCTGAATACTTTCAAGAAAATTCCGAAAACTTTAACTTAAACTCAGTTTTGATCAAACTAAACGTGCTTGTGTTTTGGGGCTTCGCTTAAATCACATGTTTAATAGTAGTTTTTTGATAATTAACGGGAAAACACAACTATTTTTAAATACTGCGATACTGATGGGATTTTAATGGAAACTTTAGCATTAAAACCAGTATACAGATTCGCTGACTTATAAAAGGAAAAGTTGTCTCATTGCATATTTATTGAGATTTAGTAAAGTAAGCTTTTGCGTTAGAAATGCTTACCAATATCTTTTAAAGCCTCAAATTGGTATTAGGGGAATGCAGAGCTCTGCTTATTTCCCTCTCCATCAAGAACGGAAGTAATATTTTGCGGTTCCATTTGCTTCGTTAATGCATGTTAGATGAATATTTTCTTGAGAACTTTCCTCAAGGCAAAAGCGTCAATGGGGTAATAGAAGAGAGATATTTACCAGACGTGTATTGATGCATTATTAATGAATCCATTGCAGTGATATTTGTTTTGAGAAGAGGCATTAAAGAATATGTATGTTTGGTTGGAAATGAAAAGGTACTTCAGAGGGAGAGATTTCATTAAAACTGCAATATGTCTCAATAGTTTATGCTAATGTATTCATAAGAGATTGGATTAATTTCATTTATTCAACAGTACATTTCATTCCCACAGGGGCTCTTTGGAAACTTTTCAATCAATTTTAACTAAAGGGTTCTGAGGAAAGTGACACCTGGAACAGTACTCCATTGTCTAAAATACGAAGTCTCAATTTGTGAAGACTGTGACCTTTGAATGCGTTAATAAAACAATAATCTTCATAATTTAACTGGAAATCTGTTTAAAAATGTTGATTTACCAACCATTCGAGCTGCATTGTTAAAGATTGAGTACTGATATGAAAGAGATCATTCAACTGATAAAATAGTTTCTTTCTGGGAATGTATATACACAGTCTAGTCACATTATTGTGACAACCAAGTATTTTCGACATCAACGTTAAATAACCAATCACAGAAGGCAGGTGGTAGCATAGTGTAGCTGAGTGTATATAAAGGGTATGCGAGGGCCTCAGAAAATATTTCAACCACTGGCACAATGCATAAACGGAACGATTTATCCGACGTCTTAAAAAGCATGATCATTGGTTTTCGGTCTAAGGGTGGAAGCATTTCCGAAACGGCTAACTTTGTGAATTGTTCACGTGCCGCCATGGTAAAAGTATACCATGCATGGAAAAATGGACAGTCCAAAATAAGTGACGTATCAAGTGTGGTGCAATATAGGTCATAGATGAGAGATGAATGACGGCTTCGGAGATGCTTTCGGGAGAAAAGACGTGCTACCGTCGAGCAACTGAGCGCCCAGGTGAACCAAGGGGCAACCAACATTGTCACCCAAACTACATTTCAGCGAACGTTGCTGCATATGGGCTTCTGAAGTAGATGTCTGGTCAATGCACCTATGTTGACTGCTGTTCATATGCAAAGAAAGCTGGAATTTCCATGCCAGTACCACAAATGGACGTCCATTGAGTAGCAACAGGTAGCGTTTTTCAATGAATCACGTTTTATGCTCCATCGGACAAATGGACGTTGGCGTTTACGGCGTGAAACCTCCGAAATTAAACACCCTGCGGCCATTGCCGGAATGGTGGAGGCCGGAACATTGCGGCTTGGGGAATGTTTTCTTGGCCTTCTATGGGTTCATTCATCATTATAAAGGACACGATGGATAGTAAAGACACAAGTAAGCATCTGTCCTTGCGGATCATGTCCCCCCCCCCTACATGTGCAATGTTTTTCATCAGGATGATTGATGGCATGTACCAGCAGGAAAATGCAAGGTGTAATACAGAAGAGGAATGTATGGTGCAGAGAATGTGTAGAACCATCTAGATCATGTTGTTCGTGCCATAGATCCTCACCCGTGTAATCTAGAAAAGCTAGCCATGGCCCAGGGGTCGGCATGGCTCAACATCTTACTGAACATCTTCAGTAATTTAACTGACTCTCTCCCTCAATCGTCCCCTCTGCGAAAGGTGATTATTCTGGTTTTTGATAGGTGGTCACATTATTGTGATTCAGCTATATATATATATATATATATATATATACATACATACATATATATATATATACTAGCTGACCCGGCCCGGCGTTGCACGGGTTTTTACCAAGAGTATAACTTAATCCCAATGTTAATTTTCTCCTTTCTTTCTGACTCCAGCACTTCTGTGTGGGTGTGACGCGTACAATGTGAGTGCATGGCCCATGAGTGCGTGTCATGGCTTTCTCGTTTAACATTTTCCCTTCTCTTCACAAAATCAGCAATTCCAATATTATTTTTCGAAATTACTTTTACTTCCTTGTTTCTTTCCTCTCCGCTTAGTCCGGCGTTACACGGACTTTTACCGAGTGAATAACTTAATCCCCATGGGAATTTCCTGTTTCCCTCAGGACGATAGCACTTATGTGTGTGTATGCGCGATGTGAATGATTTCTTTAACTATGTCATTAAAACTCCCTTTTTCGAAATTTGTTCTTGCGTTGGTGTGGTGTGGTAATTAGGAGAGATGGGTGAAAGGGCTCAGGTGTCGTCCTCGTTACTTGACCAAGGTTTAAAATTTGGAGGTCCGTTGCCAAAAACCCTCGAATAGGCGAATAGTGTGAATTTATAAATCACTCACTCACTCTTCAATTCTTTCGTTGCAATTTTTTAGTCCCGGAAGCGAAAATGTAGCCTTTTTAAGAATAGTTGTATGTTGAAAAAAGACAGAAAAGTAGAAATTTTTCAAATTACAAAATTTTACTACTATTTTAAATCTTGAACTAAAATTGTGAGGATTTTTAGAAGTGTTCGACACATGGGAAAAAAGTTTCATGCAATTATCTTTATAAAAGAAGAAATTATTAAACGATTGATGTAAGTATTTTGAGTGTTTTATTAAAATTTGTTCAAAAAAGTTTTTGGCTTTTTATTTTTTAAATCACTGATTTGATGCAGATAAATATTTTAAATGAATCTCAGAAATGTATTGAATAGATTCTTTCATCTTAATCTGACATCAATAATGATTTAATTTTGAAAATTATATAAAGAAAAAATGACGAAAATTGAAGCAAAAATAACTTTTTCACTCGCATTTTTTTTCTCGCCAAATTTGCTGATTTTCGCATGAACTTTCAGAACTTTTTGGTGTAACCCTTGAGTTAGATGTGAAGTTTCAGGTGAAACAGTTGAAAGCTATTTGGCGCGAAACCATTTTTCGACGCCAAGGCTTGGCAAACTGTAAAATCGCGTATTTTTTATTAAAGTTTTTATTTTTTAGGGCTTAATTTTTAAGTTAATGCTTTCAAACTTCACACATTAATTTCGAAAACGAAGTACTTTTAAATAAAAAATGTACAAAAAATACTGTTGAGATTATTTCTTGCAATAACGTTATTTTACGAAAATCACAAATTTTTTTTTAAAATCCATAATTTTTAAGCAATTTTTTCAATCTTCGCACAAAAGTTTGATAACATTATTCTACAAACGCAACAAAGTTTCGTATGATAATCTTAATAAATAACGAAGTTATTCGATGTTAAATTAAACATTTCGACAATTTTTCCAAAAATCTTAAAAAAAAAAGATTTGAGGCATTTTATTTTTTAAATGACTGGTTCTAAAAGAAAAAGGCTTGAAGTTATTTAGTGAAGAATATCGTTTTCATAACACGAAAATAAATTCATACGCAACGATTTCGAAATAATTTTCATAAAAACGCATCAATTTTAAATATTTTTTAAAAAAATCTTAAAAAATAGAAAATATTATTATTTTGAAAAAAAAGTATACTGTATCGTGGCGAAAGGAATGATCTTTCCGATTCTGTAATTATTTTTTATCTGATTTAAAAACAAAAATCGGATGGCTGTTTAAATAACGTCGATAATACCGACAAATTTCACCCTCTGTTCATTCACGACGCTAGGCGGGAAAAATAACGTTTCAGCGTTTTAAGCGATTAACAATTAAGCGTTTTAAGGTTTTTAATTAATATCTTTTTAACTAATTACAATTTTGGAATGAAAAATAGTTTACGTCCTATTCTCAGACCTAATGAATATACGCACAAAATTTCATAAGAATCGGCCACACCGTTTCGGAGGAGTTTGGTTACAAACACTGTTGCACGGGAATTTTATATATTAGATATATATATATAAATATACTGAGAGACCAAATTACCTCCCCTTTATTTCAATAACGATCTGCCTTTTGCTTTGAATACTTATGGGTTATTTCTGGTATGTACTCTATGAGTTATTGGTAGTTGGTATGAAGAATTTGAGACAATATCTGATGAATTGCAATTCTCAATGCCTTCATATTGGATGGTACTGGATCCAACTGTAAGATGTCCCGTTTGATGTCATCCCACGAATTCAAAGTTGGATTGAGATATGTGAGATATGGTGATTGTAGATTCCAACAAAGTCATGCTCTTTGAACCACCTTCAATGGTTTTACCGGGAACATTGTCCTGCTGAATGAATCCATCTCTGGCGGGGCCCTTTATTAATATAAAAAAATGTACATGATCTGCGATACCACTTATATCCTGTTTTGCATTTACACGTTCTTTCACATGAGGCAAAGGACCCATGTAATGCTGAAAAAACATCCCTAAACCATAATACTGCCTCCTCTAGCTTGGAGAGTTGTGGCAATGCAGATGGGGCTCGTACTTTTAATCTGTTTGCTCTAAATTTACACTCTGCCTTTTACACGGTGTAATTGGAAACGTGATTCATTGGACCATATGACCCTTTTCTAATAATCTACAGTTCAATTCTTGTGCTCCATTGTCAACTGAAAGAGGTGGACACAGTAGTCGAGTGGTCAAGGTCATGGACTCGTGACTGGCGTGTCATGAAATCAAACCTTGTACCATTAGAGAGCATCCATGCAGACATACTCGATGCACGTTAAATACGTCGAGGTTGAAATGTCCACCTGTTTGTGTGGTGTTGAAGTTAAAGGGGGGATGCCAGCTCTGGTGTCATTTTCTGCTTGGGAATCTATTCTCTGTAAACATTAATGAGAGCTACCCTCAAACACTACACAAGTGCAGCCATTTTCATTTTACTGGTTTCAACTTCTCGAGCACCTATAATCATCACGCGTCCAAACACTGTGAAATCACGCTTTCCCCCATATTTTTCACGAGGAATATAGTGGAGGTAAAAATTTTCTATTCCAGAATTCCTTATTAATAGTTATCTTGCCCTCTGGTGGCAACTACCTGAAGTCTTAGCTGATTCTCGTTAAAGTGTCAAATGTTTATAAGAATTTGGCCACTCACACACAGTGTATATGTATATATATATGTATTGTAACGTAGATCGGGGTTAAAAGATTTTATGCAATCAGAACAAGAGCTTTAGGAGGGTTGGAAATTTATTCTTGAAAAACAATCCTTGAAATACAATAGCCATTTTCGCAGAATAAATATCCGAAGGCCTTCACACCTTCTACATTACTCAGACATAAATATTAGTGTATAAAGTACAAGTATGTAAAAGTATATTCACAAGCACTCACTCGTCCTACACAACAGCCGAAGTAATAACTAATCACTGCTCGATTTTTCACGGTCAAATCAAGATTAACTCAGTTTCGGCGACCGACTTCCTATTTATAGGTCTCACGGATCTTTTGAGAAATTTCTGCTTCCATCATAGATCGTGATGTTAGTAGATTTTTTCAATAACTTCCAGAAAAATCCGTAGAATCACGAATTTACCCCAAATGGTCACTAACATGGCCACCTGGTCGCCAAAAATAATGCCAACTTGGCTCTATGCTAAGATTTTATTAAGTTTTTATTGATTTGCCAATATAATGTAAGAAACGGCATTGTTTGCGAATATTACAATTTTAACATAAAATAAATACAACATAGAGTAATATAAACGTATTATACATCCAGATATAAATTATTTGCTCTATTTTAAAGATTCTCTATACAAAATTCGCAACAATATCTATTTACATATATGTATTCTGACACTATATCATATGATATTGTTTTTCAAGTCAATTAGCATCTTCTAAGGAATGGTTTAATGTGATATACAAAACACCAGATTATTTGAAAATTGCAAATTTTTATGACTATATATATTGTTAAGTGATAACCACTCTAAATGAGTGTTTTGCATTGAGTAATAACATGTGTTGCTTACATAAGGTTTTTCAAACTTTTAGATGTTAATGTAAGGGGTCTCAGGACCCTTAACATATATCTGTGCACTCGAAAAAAATATCCTTCTTGAAACCAATGTAACTTAGCAATAAAGCAAAACAATCATTTGAAATTTTTATCACATGATAATCACATATATTTACATTCGTTCTCAAATTTCCGGAGAATTTGAGAAAAATTTTAAAAATTTATAAGGAAATAAAAATTGGACAATTTTTCAAAAATTTGAAAATTAGTATTTTACAGCGCGCAAAATTCTAAAGTACAAAATTGATCAAAATTTACAAAATTAACTTTACTTGGTATAAAAATGTTCACTTTCAAAGTTATACAAACTTTTAAAAAATTTAGAGAAAAAAAAATATTTTTTAAATACAATTACAACAAAAATTTTAAAATTTTAAGAAAAAAATTAATTAAAATTCAAATAAAAAAATTTATTAAATTTTTTTTTGAAAATTGAAGTATAAGTTATGAAGAGCCATATTTTGAACACGTGTATGAAATTTCAAATCGATCTCATAAATAGTTTCTGAGAATTTCTGCGCGCAAGCTAAAATTTGTTGTTTTGAAAAAAATGAAGTTAAATATATACGAAAGAGATAGGGATTTTGTTTAAATTTCTCTAGTTATTTCTCAATAACTTCGGCACTTTTTACAGTATCAACAACCTTTTGGTATCAAAATGCTCAGAAATGTTGAGGCTTTAACATATATTTTTTTTTCAAAAAATTGAAAAATTTGCAATTTAAGAGTCCTTAAGCTTTTGAACAATTCGAAAAGTCGTTTCTGCTTTTTCAATTTTTCGACAAAATGTGGTTTCAACATATATATTCATTACTTGATCCACATTAAATCTCATTTCATACTGATATAGCTTTAAACTTTAGTTATATAATTAAAAGATAAAGTTTTTAGGATAAATTTTGCCCTTCTTTTATATATTCCCATATGCTTTCTATTATGTATTTCTGAAAAGCATATATTTAACAAACAATCATTTGGTAGTGTTTAAGAGAAATGAGGACAATGATGTTCATTTAAAGACGTCACATTCAATGAAATCTCTGTTCTCGGAGCACAATGGAGATTATTGTTTTGCTGCCATAACGTCTTTCGACTTACCTCGGAAGCTTAGGAAATGATTTAAAGGAACTGAAACCATGTTTGTCATTTCACTGAAGCTAACAGTAATTTAAGACCAGCAGTGATATTTGCATCCTAAAATGTTTATCAAATATTTGTTGTCTTTAAACAGTTCTGCGTCATTTTATATATGTATATATTAAAAGAGGGAGAGAGATAGAAAATTTTTAATGCTACACTTGAGGGACTAAAATGACTTGAATGTTAAAGTTAAAAATATCCCTGAGATGTTGAAAACTTAAAAAGTTTAAAGTTGCAGTAACAGAGCTAACTGAGGACAGGTTTTAATTTTACATAAAAGTGGAGTCAAACCATTTTAATGCCAAGCCAACCTTCCTCCTTCTTATTAGAAATACTAAGCAAATTCCTTCGAAAAATAAAGGATAGAAGCTCTAAGAACATTATAAATGTAAGAGAAAATGTTATTTGATTCATATAAAAAAAGGACTTAGTAAAGATGAAATTCGAAAATATGTATATCGAAATAAATCAAAGAACGCTAAACAAGCTATTGTCTGATTCAGTGATCTAAACTCAAAGTTAGCTAACAGAAGTTAAACTGTAGCATGGCCATAGTAATTTAAATATGTATTGATATTTTTATACATTACTAGGGTGTGATGCATTTCGGCTGCTATTTTGCTTAAAAACACGCTTCGTAAGAATTAATTATAAATTTTTCAGTAGGTTTATTTTTTATTTTTAAGTGTGTAGAAACATACAAATTTTCTAAATCTTGAAAGATTCATTTAAATTTATGTTTCTCTTAGTGCTGACAGGAATATTAGAGATCTTTAACTATTTTAGATAACATTAGGTACTCAGGCTGCTGGTCTATTTTATTGATCGATGAATTCTAATATACATTACTGATGATTAAATAAATATTTAGAAAAATAATGTTTGACATTATACATAATCATTTTGAATTTTTTTCTCTTTTTTGAGGAAAGAATATCAGGATTGTTCTGAAAATTCCTGTACTCGAAGATTATTATTCAAGAAATATTTAGATTAAATATTTTAGCTGATTTTTTTCGTCTTATCAGCTTAAATAACCAAAGAAATTGAAATCAAAAGAAAATGATATGGATCAGTATTCTTACAAAATTTTAACAAGATTATTTCAATTTAAAAAACCAGAACATGATTTAACTAAGAATATTCAACTCCAAACGGAGACTGAAGGAATTAAATTGAATAAATTGTTACGAAAGAAGAAAATACTAAAATTCGTTTTCAGGTTATCCCCATTATTCCATCTTATCATTAAAATTTCTTAAAATATATTTCTGATTGGATTTGAAACCAATTAAAACCCGTCTTCAATTCCCTCCCCAAAAGGATTGCATTTGGGGAATCGACCGGGGAATGTGGGCGCAACGAATTTTCTCTATAACAAATCTAAGCGACTTTATTTTCCATTTCCAACCTTTAATTAATTAGCGGATACTTTTGATGAATTCAATATTAGTCGTGAGCTGTTTAGTTCCAGCTGTTAATGGATGGGCGCATTTATATTCGAAACCACTGTGAGGCAATCTATCATCATGTCTTATTTTAAAGTCGACAGCATGAAAGACAAATGTGTGTTACATCAGTCTCTAAATTAAATCGGATTAAAGAAAGAATAGAAACCTAATTTAACCATCTAGTGCACTTTATAGGAATATGTTAATGTGTGGATTAGCGATGATGAAATTCAATAAAGGAAAAGTTAAGAAGGAAGAGAAGTTTAATAGCTTAGATCAGCGGTTCTTAAACTTTCGATCGCCGCAGCTTTCCCTTTATGAAACAGATTGACATCGTAGACCCCCGATTTGAAATACCCTTGCCCTGTCTCCCAACACATGGTTAAGTGATTTAAATATCCTCAATAATACTAATATGTCCTCTGCGACTTATACGGACTTTTTAAACGATTTTTCCCTTTAAGAAAATAGTAAAACATCTTAATAAAAAAACTACAAAATATTAATTTCAATAATTAATATTTTTAATGAGAAGAATAGTGTTGCATTTCGTTTACAAGTAGTATTGTATCAAGTGTAATATTTGAAATCTGCCGTCACAATTCCGGAGTTCTGCACTTTCCATACGGTTTTTGTTCTCATTTTTAAGATAAAGAATCCTATTAGGAAATCGAGATGGATGTAGCGTTATTGTATTGCCACGCTAGGATTTCAGTTTGTGAGGGAAGAGCTCTCTCTTCCCTCAGTGAAGGGAGGTCGGAAGGAAGACTAGCCATATTCCAAAATAATTTCACTTTATTTTTAGTATCAACAACAACTCAAAATTTATAAACCATCTAGAGATGCACCCAAACTCTAAATATGAATTACAATAGCGAGGACGACGAGATATGAGAAGACTAAATAAACAGATCACTTACGTCCAAGCAATACCTTCTAATTCTCTTAGCGACCTAATCTAATTTAATTTCAATTTAAAAATAGCCAACTTTAATATTATAATATTCAGCTACTAAGTATCCACGCTCATTTCATGTTTAATCTATTACTGCTAGCCGTGGCAGTCTAACTTCTCTCTAATCGCCCCATAACTTAATCTCATTTAATCTATAACTTGGAAGTTTAATCTTTATATACAAGACTTAATTTGCATGCTCACATCTTCACCTTGGCAGGAAGGTTTTCAATAAATTAAATTTTAAAGACCATTTTCTCCCAAGAGAATTTGTTAGTAGAAAAACACCGAATAGACCAAAGACAAGTTCTTAATTTTCGGACTTGTATTTCTATTATTTTTTTAAAGTATTATGCTGTAGTAACGGCTGTGTAGTAGCAAACAACAAAATGAAACTGAAAACTCTTGATCAAAGTATATGTTTCAATAGAAAATTTTATTGATGCAATTTAGAGATCCAGTCTATGACGGAACAACTTGCAATTTTTCATAGAAGATTTTCATATTTGTAAAAGAGTGAAATCTTAACGTTAAACGAATGACCACGGGCCCACTACAAAAACGCTAAGGACCCCAAGGGATCACGAACTACTGCCCAAGAGAATTTATTTTATTTTCCTTTAGAAATAAGGGTGTTAAGAACCTACTAGATTTATCTGTTAAATAGTACATTTGCATCAGAACTGTTAAATATATACCAAGAGCTCAAGATTTTTACTTCGAAATTAAATCTTCTACGTTAATATATTTCAAACAAATCAACTACAGAACAATTAAACATTTTAGCTGTGTTAGTAATGTTAAATATTCAATCTCTTAGCTTAGGACTATTTCTGGACTATAATCAGATCTTCGTCATCGCTTGATCTTCGTGACACACACAATCACGCTCCTTCAAACGACGATTTCACAGTTTATTGGTAAATAACCTTATTGTTTTGGAATTCTCTCTGATTGTGTTAAGGAAATATGAAATAATACGGATAAATTTGAGATAAAAATTGAAGTAAAGCAAATTTTAAAATATATTAAGAATAATAGAAAGAGAAGCATTGCAGGAATTGTCAATTTAAATATCGTCTATCATATTAAGAAAAAAAGATAAATGTTTTGAAAGAAACTATTAGTGATAAAACTGCATAGTAATGAAACATATTGTTTTGTTTTTAGTAGGGGGTAGCCCCTGTCAGAGACTAACAATGAACCAAAAACCATTGTACAAATTATACAACAGCTCATACTCATTGCTGAAATTGTAAAACTGTAATTTTCATGTATTATGTACTTCAATTCCCCCCCCCCCTTTCCACAAAATTCGTTCTTGGCCCTTCTTTCATTTAAGGCTACAGTGGACAGTTAAAATGTGGAAAATTGTCCAAAATATCGAAAAATTTTTTTCCTGATTATAATATTTTATTTGCCTCTCTATCAAACGCAAAAATTTTTTTTTGGTTTTATGCATTTTTTACTGAGTTAGTTTCTGAGGGTAGTTTCGAATTAGTCATCCATGACCACGCCTCTTTGTTTACATTTTCTAATGTCATGCTATTGTAGCTGTCATGCACTTTGATAGGAAAATTTTTATTTACTGTAGACAAAGCCTCACTAATTTTTATTTTTAAATGTTAATTTATCAAGTTCAGGTAGGCAACACTTTGCTTTAACTGTATCTGAGACCTAAATTGACATTATTTGTTTACTATTCGTTCAAACTTCGGTTTGGATTTTTCATTCAACTTTACTCAAACATTATATTGATTTTACCAAAACAAAAAGTTCTTTTCAGAACTAAAGCTCTTTTTAAATCGCATTTATTGTTTAAAATTATTAGTATGTATCTTATATCATCAAGATATAGAAAACCTAAGGGTCGTCTACAAAAGGAGGAAGATGTTGTCTGAAAACAGCAAGAAGCGATGGCAGAAATCTCCTGAAACTGTTGATGAAAAAAACAGTTTTATATAAGGGGTGATCAAATGAAAAGGTACGAAACGACATAAAAATGAAACTGTTAAATATTTGCATATTCCGCCATGGGAGAATGTAGCGAGTCATCTCGGAATGCCATTGGAGGCTCTGACTAGGATCGGATCATGCGCGGGCGCCCGCATGCGCAGGAGAGAGCAAAGGCTCTTATAAAAAGCGGCGTCCAAATGATGCGGCAGGCCGTGAGAGGACAGGATGGCGTTTGCGTTGCAAAATTCGACGATTGAGGAGCAGCGAAGTGTTAGTCGATTTCTGACAGCAGAAGGTGAGAAACCGGCAGCTATTCATCGGCGGATGGTGACCGTTTACGGCGAGAAATGTGTATCTGACAAGTCTGTCAGAAAATGGAGTGTCCATTTTCGTGCAGGCCGTGAGAGTGTGGGTGATGACCAGAGACCAGACAAAGCAAACACTGTCATCACGAGCGATCTCATCGACAAGGTGGACGACCTAGTGAGAAGTGATCGGCGTGTCACATTGCGAATGTTGGCACTGAAGGTGGATGTCAGCTATGGAACCGTGTGGACAATTGTTCACGACAGGTTGCGATTTCGGAAGTGTGTGCCGCTTGGGTTCCGAAGAAGCTCACCGACCAGCAAAAGAAACTGCATATGGGACTAGCACTGCAACATCTGTTTCGGTATCAGGAAGACCCCGCTTTCATGAAGAGGATCGTCACAAGTGATGAGACTTGGTGCCATCACTACGAGCCAGAGACAAAGCGGGACAGCATGCAGTGGAAGCATGCATCGTCATCTCCCTTAAATGTTCAGAGCCGTGAAGTCAACAGGCAAGGTGTTGCTCACTGTCTTTTCGACATTCAAGGTCCGCTACTTGTGGAATTCCTCGAGCACAGAAAAAGCATTAACTCCGATGTGTACTATGAGACACTCCGACGCCTACGCAGGTCCCTCAAGAACAAAAGACCGGGGATTCTCACGGAGGATGTGGTTCTGATCCATGATAACGCGTCCATGCTCCATGTCTCCAGAGTCACACAAATGGAACTGGACAAGTTCAAATGGGAAACGTTTGACCATCCGCCTACAGTCCGGACATGTCGCCCTGCGATTTCAATGTGTTTTGTCAACTGAAGAAACACCTGAAAGGGAAGAGCTTCAACTCGGACGACGTACCAAGGATACTGTGAAGGACTGGGTCTCGTCACAGTCACAGGAATTCTGGGAACAAGGAATCCTGCGACTTGTTCATCAGTGGGATCGTTGTGTTCAGGCCTATGGTGTATATTTTGAATAAAGTCTACATTTGTACCCACCGTGTCGTTTCGTACCTTTTCATTTGATCACCCCTTGTATTACAGAGGGATCCATTATCTGACCCAAGTACATCTTCCCAACTTGAGGCAAGTTATATTTTCACCCACAAGGCTGTGTTTTCTGAACTATTGCAAAAAGTTCCTTGCAAATATTGTACAAACTGTGCCCTTGTTATAAAACAACACCAATCCATGGGATATTCTACAAAAATGGAGCTTTTATGTGAATCATGCCATGAAAGCTATGGAAGTGTGTATTAAAGTTTCCAAGAGGAGTCTAAAAATTCACATGATATTAACAGCAAGATGGTGAATGCCTTCCTATCCATAGGCAGAGGGCATGCTGCTTTGGAAACTTTTTCATCTGTGCTCAACATGCCAACAATGGGCAGAAAAACATTTGCCAAATGCATGCGCAACTTATCGGTTAAAAACAAAGAAGTGAAGAAAAAATGCTCACATAAAAGTTGATTCTTTTCTAAAATATCAGGAAATCATTGACGTGAGTGTGTCATATGACTGTACATGGCAAAAGCGAGGACATACATCTAACCTAGGATTAGGAATAATCATCGATGTCCTTAGTGGACTTGTTCTTGACATTGAAGTATTGTCGAAATACTGTCATAATTGCATAATTACTGGTCGAGATATGTGAGCCGATAGTGCGGAATTTCACGTTTGGCAAAAAGGACATATGAATGAGTGTGACAAAAATTTCGATGGAACGTCTGGAGCCATGGAGATGCATGCTGCACTAATTATGTGGAGACGGTCAATAAGTGATTGCCAAATGAGATTCGTTTCCATGCTGAGTGATGGCGACTCGAAAACTTTTCAATTTTTGTCAGAAAGTGAAGTATATGGTTCTGGGGTAAAAATCGAAAAGGAGAGAAGAGTGCTTGAATCATGTTGCAAAGAGGCTAGGCACATCGTTACGCAACAAAGTAAAAGAGTGGAAGGTGAAGAAGGTGACTCTTGGTGGGCGTAAGCAGGGAAGCCTTACGGATAAAAACATAACAAAGTTGCAAAATTACTACAGAAAAGCTATAAAAGATAATGTTCCTAATACCCAAAAAATGAAAACTGCTATATATGCCAGCCTGATGCATTGCTTGTCAACTGACGAAAAGCCTACGCATGGTAAGTGTCCTGAAGGGGAATCATCATGGTGTTTTTATAAAAGAGCAATAGCCAAAGGTGAAACCCCAGGGTCACATAGTTCCATGAGAACTTGCTTTTCGCAACAAGTAATTGAAAAAATTATGCCTGTTTACCAACGTTTAGCTTCAGACACCATTCTTGAAAGATTCGTAGGAGGCAAGACGCAGAATTGTAACGAAAGTCTGCATAGCTGCATTTGGCCAAAATGCCCAAAAGAGGTATTCGTGTCCAAAAGGAGGCTAGAAATAGCAGTTACGGATGCCGTCGAAAAGCACAATTTGGGCTACGTGAAATCACTTGAATCAAAAGAGGACTCAAACCTTAATGATAGTTTTTCTTTGACTATTGCTGAAAGACAGGATAAACGACGCATTTCTCAAAACATTTCTGTGAAAAGAGAGAAAAGGAAAAGAAATACTACTAATAAATATGTAGCCTATAATGCCGGTGCTTTTTAATTTTTTTTCAGACTTTTTTTCAGACGACAGTTTTCTTTTTATGTGTAATTGAATTTATTACTGTTTTGCATTTTTATAATTTAATTGTATTGAAATACTTTATTTTTACTCATTGCGATTAACGAAATATATAATTTATTATCTGGTTGATGAAATACATTCTACTAATTTACTTTAGATATTATTAGAAAGTTCTAGCTATTTTTCATTTTTTATCTATCGCGTGCTAATGTGACTGTTACAATAAATATTGCAGAATCTTTTATATATATATTCTGTACATATCTTATGTTTATATGATATTAGTGTTTTTCAAATTTATACTTATATATCTTTAATTTTTTTTAAAAAAAGCATCAGTTATTTTCTTATAAAATCAAAATAGTTGTTTCTCTCAAATCAAAAATTTGCCTCGAAACTATTTGGAATTTTTGTAATTTAATCCTATTGGAAATACTTTATTTTACTTATTGTGATTTATGAAATGTATAATATATTATCCGGTTGAGATAAAATATTAATGGAATACATTCTGCTAATTTACTTCTGATATTATTAGAAAGTTCCAGCTTACTTTTCAATTTTTATCACTATATGTACCACATGTCGATGTGACTGTTACAATAAATATTGCACTTATATGTATATATTTTGCACTTATCTTACATTTGTTATGATATTAGTGTTTTTATATTTCAAATTTATATTTATATCTTCATTTTTTTTAATAAAAAGCTAAGTTAATTTCCTTTAAAATAAAAAAAAAGCTGTTTTTCTCAAATCAAAATTTGCCTCGAAACCAAAATTCAAAATATTCCATGCGTTGCAATTTTTGTCGGATTATAACAACACTTTCCAAATGTATTCTTCTAATATGTAATTATAACTTCTTGGTGCATTGTAGTAATAGTGATAGGGTGAAAGAAGAAATTAAAGTTTTTTATGTATAAAGTCATTAAAATTCTTGAAAATTACATATAAAAATTTGCATTTACCCATACTTTGTAAATTACCATATAAAACATTACTTTACATGCATAAATTCTAAAGAATTGCTTAAAGAAGTTAAATCAGTTAAAAATATGAAATTTAAAAAAAAATCAAAACGCATGGAACGTTTTGAAATTTTTAAATTATCGTTAAATTTGTTTAAAAATTTTTAAATTTCTTAAAAACTACTCATTTTTTTCTCACTAAATTTTTTATATGGTTTTAGTTATAACTTAAATATTGGCAGTCAAAATTTGGAGCATGTGTGTAACAATTTTACTGTCCTGTAGCCTTAAATTCATCACAAAGCTGCATCGTCCAACACTTCATTCATAATGTCTTCCAGTTGTAGCATGAAACTAAGCCTCTTGTGCTTCCTGGAAAGTTTTAGTAATTTAGTTCCGTTGATTATAGATCTTCATTGGACAACGCCTTTCTTCTCCGCAAGGCTCCGTCCCAGGTAATTGTTGCAATATTTTCTGCAGAGAATGAAATAAAGCACAATTGCAACCGTATTGACAGTATTATTGAAAAGCACATAGTTGCCAATTCAGCGCACGTCACATCTAAATCTGGGCTGCCAATGTGAGTTAATTTCAAGATAACTTGCCTATCACGTTCATGAACGATTGGTTCTTTGACGACGCTGTTTATGATAAATTTATTACAGCATCACGAAAAGCCTTTTTGTATAGAGAGGAGCATACATTTACAGTTCAAATTAATGATTTGTCTACCCAAATGCAATTTGTTTTCAATTCACATTTTGATCTGTTAAACAGAAATGTTGGACAAATAGATGCGTAATTAATATACAATTTTTGATCATATAATTTGGAATTAAGACAAACATGCGCTTTTTTATAAATTAAACTTTGCAATGTATTCTCTTTTAAATTCGCAAGATGTTCAAAATTTAAGTTTAAGAGACAAGTAGAGCTAAACTAAGGAAAAATAATCATTAACTTCACTTATCACGTAACTCTACTCTTTTGATTACCTAGTATTCAGATTTTCAGTGCACCATCTGTCAGAATAACAGATTAATATATGAAATTATTCCATAAATACATTTTAATAAATATTCTAAATAATCGAAGAGTCTCTTAAATATACAATATCATAACCAAAAATTATATAATGCAAAACTTTGTATGCATTCATGAACTCCAGTTTAAAATGGATCTATTTTGCGAAAACGTAAAGGTAATATTCAAGATTAAAACCAGGGATTGTATTCCTGAATTCCATGTCGTAGGATCCGAAGAAATATTTACTTAATTCTTTGCGAGGACCTTTCAATTTTCAAGATTTCTCCCAGGAGCAACGAGATTAATACGAAATGGGGAATGAAAACACATATCCACAATCATGATTACAGGGCATTTCACTTTCACGAAATGTTGTTTTGTTCCTAATTACACAGATTGGGTGATATTTGCATTCGTTGACTTTATTCGTGAAAGTATACTTACGCTTTTAAATTCAGCAGCGGGGCACAAAGACACACACCCATGCTTATGGAATCAGTAGTTCTAGGAAAACTGTTTATTTGTTACCAGTGACCTCGTCAATATCCTCCTATATGACAGTTCATGGGAACTAAATTGTATGTGCCATAAATCTCTCTTTTTTGGGAATTGCAATCTTCTTATACAATCTTAAGGCATTTGTTTTGACCGAGTTCGCCAAAAGCGACCACTTTTGTTCCAATATATTTTCTATAAAAAAAGCTACATTTTTCTCCTGTGAACGACTTAGTGGTTTTAATAGTTGTGTCTTATAACACATTATGGATTGTAAATGTAAATAAACACATTATAAGAAATGAGCATATATCTTCAATCTTTATTGGATGAAGTTAAAACTGATCAAGCAAGGGAAAAATTTGATGAAATAATAGTGGATATTATTCTTGATAGCGAAAGTAAATTTCAGAAAACCAAAGAACATGAAAGGTGTGAGTAGAAAAAAAAAATTCAAATGCCACCTAAAATGCTCCATCAAGAAAGATATGAAGCCAAAAGTGCACTATAAGACACACTGCCCCCTATCAAAAAGAAACAAGCAAGAAAAAGTTCAACATGATATTTTCCAATTACAAACAGAGTTACAATAAAGCGAAATATGAGAGTTTTGCCTATAAATATCATTCCAGCACCGTTAGTGAAAAGTGTCAATGATTTGTGTCCCTTATTAAAATAATGCACATATGAAACATTTTAGTTCAGTTTGATTGGATTTTTTCTAAAATTATCACAAAAAAAATTCAAAAGTCCTTAAAGGTAGGTAAGTTTACTTTGTCTCAAATTATTTACTGGAATTAAAATTTCTATTGATACAGTAAAATAATTTTTGAAAAAATGATTGAGGTGACGCTGTTCCCCCACGTGACTAATAAAGTTAGTAGCGAATGCGCGCATTCTCCCGGGTTAAATAAGTTGAGAGGAAATCCAAACTATCTTGTTGTGAAAATAAGCAAATAAGCTATAAATTAGGGTTCAAAATTTTGGCTCATTTTTCTTGTAAATAGAAACATAAGTATACCGTATCAGTAAGAACGAATATTGTGTATATGCCAGCGTACAACGCGCATCTATTATTTCAAATTAAATTTTTAAAAATTTTTAGATATATTCTCTATGTAGCACGCTTTCCGCTTTCTTTTTTCATGAACTGTACATTCACGATTCACTTGTCTTGTGAAGTCATTCTTTCCAAGGATTTTCCCCTACTTTTGATCAGTGGTATATTCAAGAAACAAGGGTAACAATATGTTTGTCGGGTAACATTTGAAGAAGTAGTAAATAATTCTGCAAAGGAGATGAGTTGTATTCAATGCAGATGTGCATAAAGAAGCTAATCTAGATTTTCGAGGAAAAGGGGTTAAGAACACATTTCCAACCCGAATGCATTCAGGGAACTAGACATGTGATATCAGAACTCTTGACTACTGAAGTCAGTGAATCTCAAAATGTGGGGCGCAACCCTAGGGGGACGTTGTAACTCTACGTAGGGGGGCGATCATATAAAAAAAAGTTGAAAATAAGAAATTATTTCAAAAACCTCTTAATTTACTGAAGGGAAGAAATGAAAAATACATTCTGACACAATAAAAATACACGCGCTTGTTTATTGTAATCTGTTCCGTTTTAAAGTAAAAGTAGCATAATATAAGTTAGAAAGTAAAAATAAAAGTTATAGCATATTGAGTCATAAAGTAAAAATAACATGATATTTATCCCATTATTTATATAAAATTTAATACTTATCATGAAAATTTGCACAGTTTATAATTAAGGCCCTATTGTAGCTTTAGCATTAACGCACATTATTATTGCATTCAATGCATTGTTATTGTATGGTGGCGCCGAAAATTATTATTGAAAAATGGATAGAAAATATTGAAAGTTTGAGAAAAACTGGCTTTGGACTGCAGATCGTATTAAATGATAAAAAAAAAGGTTTAATCTAGACTGTAGAGGATGTAATTGATATTAGCTTAGTTTTAATGTGGTCAAACAGTATTTTTCGAAGATAAACTTTGGAATAGAAAGTTGCACGGTTATGGAAGCTTTATTATCTGTGGAAATCAGCCTCTGGTATTTGTCTCATTTAAAATAAATAATTTGGCATACCAAGATGTACTGAAACAGAAACGCTTAGCTTATTTAGAAAGATTTCAGTAGAATCATCATAAAACAATTTAGATAAATCTATTATCGAAAATTTTTCTAAAAGTATGAAAAAAAAAACTTGTTTAGTGTCATCCTCAAAAATAGAGGAAAAGAAAGTTATCAATTTCGGTGGACCTGTATTTATGATGGGAAGGACAGCAGAATATTTTAATTTTATAATTTGCTTATACATCAATAAAGATTGTTTAATTGTTTCATTTACTTTTATTTAATAGATGTTCAGAATCTACACAAATATTCAACACATGTAACAAAATAGTCTGTGATAAATTTTAAGGGAAATCTAGGTGTACATATAAATATGCAGATAAGTGTAAATCATGTTTAAAAGAATGTTTTAGAGAATTGAACTTATTTATGTTATTCACACACAAATTAAGTAAAATCCATTTACAAAACTTATGAATAATTGTTTGTTGTAAAAGTAAACATTTTGAAAAAATGAATTAATATATCCATTAGTTTTTAAACCTTTAAATAAAACTAGATTACAAAAGGTCGTTCTCACATTTAATAGAAAACTTTTTGTAATTCATTTTCTCCTTTGAATTTTGAAATAAAACTTTGGCAATTTCAGAATAATTATCTGCTAAGGTTTTCTTTTGATTTTGGAATGTAAAATAAAAGCTTCATTTTAACAATTGCTCCTAAAAATTATATATGGCTCGAAGGTAACGTAATTACGTTTTCCAAGGATAAATATTCATAACAACAAATTACAAAGCGGTGTAGTGAGTTAGTGAGTGAATATTAACGTCGCACTGTTAAGCTACTTGAGGGCTTTTGGCGGCGGACCTCATAATTCTGAACCATGGTCAAGTGACGAAGACGACATCAGATTTAATACCCCCTATCCTAACTACCACACCAACGAGAGGACGTTTGAGCTATCGACAGATTTAACTGCATCACTCCCCTATACGGAGGGTCTTCAGCGGTACTAGGCTTGAACTCATGACACGCCTGCCACGGGTCCGATACCTTGACCGCTAGGCTACAGTGGTCATTAAGCGGTGTAAAAATATCGGTTATTTCATTTCAATCAACAATATTTATAATATATTGAATGGGAAAAAGTGTCTAGCAGAAAATAAAAAGGAAAACATGACAATGAAACTTCATCTTAAGACTGTTGAAACTCAGGGAACTATTAAGTAATTGAAGTCTCTTATCTAATAAGAAAAATCCACCGACTCAAAGACTCATTGCATCAAAACTAGGAATGTCTTCCGGAACTATAATAAAAGTCATTCATAAGGATTTAAAGTTAAAACAGATGTTTAAACCTTAAGTTCGTCTCCTTTTTTAAAGCGCATTGTTGTAATAAAAGCAAATTGTAAAAAATATGTCAGAAACATCTAGCTGCTGAAAAATTTAAATTTATGGTAACTCTCCACGAGGTATGGGTATATTAAAATGAAAATAATAAAAGTTCAGCTTTCTATTGCACAACTGAAGGGAATGATAACAAAAATGGCTTCATCTGTGTGCAGTAAAATCCCCGAAGGGATTCAGGATAGTTGCTGGATTTTCTAACAACGGCAAATTAAAAATCAAAAAAGTCTGAAGTAAAGCCAAAATTAATCCACTGTTTTATTAGCAGAATATTTTAGAATTAATTTTTGAAGAAGAAATTCGAGCTTTATATGGAAAGAACATTGATAAAGTGGAGCTTCATATGGAGAAAGCCCCTAGTCACACGTTTAAATCAATTGCCGTTTATTTTTCGAAGAGAGAATCAGACACACACAGAGAGAGAGAGAGGAGAGAGAGAGAGAGCAATAAACAGTCTTACATATAAAGAAATACGTGTAAAATCACCCTACGTTACTCCAATGGACTTTTGTCTTTCGGTAGCCTCATGAAAACGGTATCCAACAACCTTGAATGGTCCAAGACAGAAAAAGTTTATATTCGAGCTAAAGCTATTAAGAATCATGGATATCAGATAGAATCAAATTTTCACGCACAAAAAAAATATTGATAAAAACTATCATAATCGTTTCCATAAAGTTTGAATGAACCTTCTGTACTAGATATTAAAAACAAATAAATAAATATGTAATAAATATAAAACAATGAACAAATGAGAATATTTTTCAGTTGTCATCATGCTATAAACATTGCATTAATATAAATTAATTTAACGCACTTAATTTACAATAAAGTAAAATAAAAAACCCTTTTTTCAAGAGAAAAAAAATTGTAGTTAGATTGTTTTGTTTATGTAGTGAAATGAGTTTCATGTGTGTGAATGAAAAAAATTAATCTCTTTGTTTTCCGATTCAATTAAAAATGGAACAGCACAACAAAAGAATAAACAATAAATTCCTTGAATATAATGAATTAAAAATGAAGAAAACGTATTTTATTTTTCAGAAAAGACTAATTGAGATGGTTTTGTTTCGACAAATCCATTCAGTTAAGTGTGCACATACAGAAAGAATTTTCATGGGCCTTTAAAGGTAAATTAAAAGTTTTTGTTTCATAGCAATAAAGTTCAAAACAACAAGTAAATAACTTGCACATTTCTCTTAATCAACACTTTCATTAATATTTAATTTAAGCAAATGAGAATTATCAAGAAGAAAAGTCAATAAAAGAATATAATTGTATTAGAATTTTAAATGTAGTATACTCTAAAAAATTTTGATGAATCTTGCTTCAATATATTTGAAACATTAAATATTGAACTTACGTTGAACAGAATAATGAGTTTTTAATTTATGACATTTCTCAACTAACTTATTTAATAAATTGTGCTCTGTTGATTTTGTCTTGGAGCTATTGTACATTACAATTCCTGAATTAATATAAAAGGACAATTTCTCGGAAGTTATGCTAAATTTGTAAATAAAAATTTTGTAGGTAAATTAGCAGCAGTTCATATCTTTAGAAGAGAGTAAAATTTAGTAAAATATTTTCATGAAAAAGGTTTTTTCAAAAAAAAGTAAATGTGTTCCTTCTTTTTGATTTATATACTCATAAGTTTTGTTTTATATACTCATTTACTGCTTCATATTTGAAATTAAGCATTCAAAATGTGTATAATATAAGTGGAAGTATAAATTGTTTCTAATAAATAAAATACCACTTTTACAATAGAATACTCAAACGGGTAAGAAATTGCGGAAAAAAATTCAATTCCTTTGAAAAACTATAGAATATAGCGATTTGTTGCAATTTAAAGGCCAGTTCACTATTCACGAATGTCTTTCCACTCCACATCATTTGGAAGACTTTACTATACGAATAAAACCGCAACCAGGACAGAAAATTCTATTTGGCCCTTGAGCTTCTTTTCTTTGTGGTTTGTCTTTTCCGGCCTCTTCTGATCAATTTCCCCATCAGCCATTTAAGTATATGAACTGAAAGAACTCCATTTCCATTTCTTCTATTCCGACGTGAAAATCAAGAATGCTCCCTTCGTTCTTTTGTCATTCAAATACGGCTCGGATCTCACACAGCCTCAGAAAAAGACGGGTGACTACCAATCGAGATGAGATGACAAATTTGTCAGACGACTTTTTCTCTCTGGCATTACATTTTCCGCCCCATTCACATCTCATTGGTAACTATCGTTCTATTCATCAGTGTTTTCTCTAAATTTACCAGCAAACTAAGAAATCTTCTATTGAAGATACTAGCAACTCAAGTACTTCTTTGTCATCGAAATCTACAAAAGATAAAGGACTTTAAAAAGAAATAACTGCAGAAAAGCCTTTAAAAATGTATTGATTCATTGATTGTTTATTAAAGTTGCACTTTGAAGCAATAATAGGTTATAGGCGATGGTTTTCGTAGTATTTTACGACGGTAAACTGATGCGTCCTACACCTGAGCTGGCATCCTATTCTCTGAACCTCCTCCATTGAAAATGTGATGGCTTTGAGTTTAAACCAGTGCTTCTCAAACTTTCAATATTCGTGACTCAATATTCAATCATAATTTTCATCTCGCCCCCCTCCATACAATAACAATGTATTGCATTCAACAATACTCTTCTTTAACGTGAAAACTACAATACGACTTCAACGCCTTTAAGGGACACCGGCTTATATATAAACGTCTCGCTCAGCCAAAACATTAATTTTCGGGACGTATATATACGTCTTTCCAAAGTCCGAACTTTTTTGAGCAATTCTATCCCTAAAATTATTCCGAAAGTTTTGGAATGCGACAAAAGGACCATGACAGTGTTTGCAAAGGAATTACTTATTTCAGAGGATTTGCTCTTCCCCTCCAAAAAAAAAAAAAAAAAACCACCACATTCACGAGTCTACATGGAAAACGGTGGCATTGGGGAGCGAATCGCTTAACTTTCAATCGGCAGTTAAGGGATTAATTATAAAACGTGCAATTTATCAAGATAAGTGTTAATACAAGCCCATGGGGTCGCTGGTAATTATCAAACTTGTTCTTGATTTAGTATTGTTAAACTAATCATAAAATACATTGTATAGAGTAATGATACATTTATAAGAGAATTATATCAGTGTAAATGTGTGTGTGTATTTTATTTTTTATTATGTCAGAATGTATTTTGTTTGTTTACATTCAGTAAATTAATTTTTTTTTAAAATAAGCTTTTGTTTTTGACTTTTGAATATGCTTGCGCCCCCTCGCAGAGTTATCACTCCCCTCTAGGGGGCGCGCCCCACAGTTTGAGAAACGTTGGTTTAAACGAATTTAACGTGCATCCTCCCGTCCACACGCTGGATCTTTGGTTGCTCTAAGACTTGAATCCAGGACATCACCGAAGCAATGTCGTCTATGAATTGGTCACCTTAACTCCTCAGTTTGTTGCAGCTGAACATTTAAAAGTGTTATGACAACGTTGCGTTCTGGAATTTGTCAGCTAATACCAACAATTTTTTTAAAAAATAAATTACATGATAGATATTTACATTCGCTATGCATTCACTTAGATTTCATTAAGGTATCCGACTACTTGCGACACCTTTTTTTAAAAAAAAAAACGGAGTTATGAGAATTTTTTATTGTTTTTAGATTTGTTTAGTACATTTTGAGAAAAATAAGTTAAAATTAAGAATAGAAAAAGAAATTATTGTTGCTAAAAGGGGAAAAAATGAATAAAAATTGACAAAAAAAATAACATATTGTTATTAAAAAGGGCCCATTGTGTTCAAAAAGTTTATGAACAGATTTTTAATTTTTCAATTCTGATGTGTTGCTTTGTTGCTCATTTTTTAAACGACCTTCAGGATAAGAGATATTTAAATTTTTACAAAACTAGAGCACTTTATCTTAGTTATTACATGAAATTGCTTAAAAAAACCGTGGTTATATTCACATAAGAGGCTTTAAATTTTGTAATAAAACAGTTATTGCTTTAAATGTGAAGGTTAAAACACTTTTACTATTATGCAGAACATACACAAAAAATTTCCGCTAATCATTTTCAAGAATGAAATATTAATTTTCGTTTAAAAAATTTAAGAAACACGCTTTTATATTGAATCGAACTAAAAATTAGAAAAATAATTCTTAATATAAGAATAAAGTGATGAACAGAAAATTAATGTCATTGGGGTAGAAGTGTGGGGTGCTTTGTATTGCATTTTTACACTAACTCAGTATTTCGGAATAGAACTAGTAAGAAATTATAACAATTAATATAGAGCATTCCCCCCACGCTTTTACCCCAATGACATTATTTTTCTCGTTCATCATTTTATTCTTATATTAAGAAATTATTTTTTACTTTTTAGTTCGATTCAATATAAAAGCGTGTTTTAGTTTTTTAAAAATATAATTTATTTAATTGTTACCCTTAGAAAAGACGCTAGGGCTATTGATTAGATACCTCGCAACATTTCGAACGGTGGTCAAGTGGCGAGAACACACTTGAGCTAGCACTGTTGCGTCCCGATCAACCTCCATGAGAGGTTAATTTCTTTGTTTGGTAGTGGCGACAGATGTAAAGAAAGAAAAGAGAAAATAGCTGAAACGGTGTGTTTGAAAAATATGTCAAAAGAAAAGCGTTTAATATGATTGTACTGCGTTGTTTTGATTTAAATATATGTTATTGATGTGTTCTTTTGTCTTGTCATCTATGAACAAAACTCCCTACATTCATTTTCCCAATAATAGGAACTACATGCATGTTACTAACTTGGAGAATCTACGAGTCCTGGCATATTTAGCCTGAACAAAACTGTTCTTTAAAGACATATGAAGTGATATATATATATTTTTAACTGCGACAATATTAGTTTTAAGTTAGCGTACAATGACTACTGAGCTGACCTCCGATGTGTTTATATACATATAATTAATTCCTAGTGCAAAATTATTTCATAAAGCAGAATTATGCATTTTAAAACATTAAAAGTTATTTATTTTGACCAAATTATTACTTAGGAATGTAAAAAACTAAAATAAGAAAACATGATGTAAAATATCTTTTCAAAATTTTAGAATTTTGAAAATCTTCTAAAATGTGTCTGTCGTAAATATATATAAAGGGAGTTCAAATGTTTAAATTAACCGATAAGAGGCAAAATTTTGTTAATCAATTTCTTCATTCTTTTTTAAAATATATCTTTTGTTTTTACAATTGGGCATATGATTAACTGTGTATGACCTTTAGTCTGCTTTTGTTTCTCAACCAAACATCCAGCGTGCCAGACATCTCAACCAAAACTCTAAATTTACAAAAATAGTTTTCTTATTTGCTTCTTTGGACATGAACTTCATTTATATTTCCACCTAAGAAATTAAACACATTCATCTATACAGAAAAATACTTTTGAGAAAGAAAAAAGGCTCTACAATTTCGAAAAAGGAAAATCGTTTGGAATGTAGACAAGAAATCAAATTTTCCATAGAACTGAAACTTCTTTCTTGGGAGGAAATTTTTCACGAACTCCTTTGAGAAATCCCACGAATGATTTTGATGGGAAAAACCACCGCAAAGAAGACCAGTGAATCCCAATGAAGAAGTGAATCTGAAATTCAAATGAAAGCCTTTTCTCTTTCCGCTGCTTCTTTTTTGCCATCAGAATTTAGTCCTGTTTGGCATGTAGATCCTTCCCCATAAAATATTACAATTCCTTCGACCTGTTCTTTTTTTTATTTCTTATTTATTTCGCTTCTGGCTTATTTATTAGCAGGAATTCTGGAAATAAAATCAATCAAATTAATGGATATTGAAAGACGTTAAGTTATGTTGAATAATATAATCGAAAATTTTTTTTAATTAATAACAATTTTAAAAAATTCAATTTTTTACAAATATATATTCTCGAATATTGGTGGCAGAGTTTAAAATGATGAGCATTTCAACTTTTAATGTTTTTTAAAGGCAAAACTTTTAAAAAAAATCGAGTACTGGAATCAGACATAGTTCAAATGTCAGGCTTTTCAAGCAAACTTGACAACTTTGAAACAATTTAACTATTTTACAGTCGATTTTAATACCGATTTAAGATTTTTAGAAAATGAGAAAGTACACTAAGTAGTATACGTATATCAAAGTTTTAAAACATTTGAAATAACAACTTTACATTTACAAAACCATCATAGCAAAGCAACATAATAATTCCAGAATTAACCTACCGATGCTGAATAGGTAGCAGTCATTTAAATTTAAATGCTGCCTTATTTCTTCTATGTTAAAGCAAACAATGGCAAAAATAAAAATAAAACCTTAAAAATTATCTTGGAATGGGGAGTTATTTTCTGCCTCCATTTTCTGAAGCGTATACTCGTCAAATAGAAAATAAACAATTTAAATCAAACTCTCTTTCTCAAACATCATCAACAAGAATCTGCACCGAAATGGTGAGTCTGAATTCGACCATTAGATGGCAATACGTTATAGTCTAGTACTATTGGTTGAATATACAACCATAGAAAATTGCCTTTAAGGCTAATGAAGATACTTCATTCATAAATCGTAATGGGATGTCAATGGTATGACCCCCATCATAATTACAGACTGCTAATGATATCAACAGGGTATATGCACCGAGAAGCCTTTCTCGTAATTCAAAATTAACTGTGGTGGCTTATCTAATAAGCTAGTAACAACCTCCGTTCTAAGATCATTTTAGTACAATGGTTATGTTATGCGCTTACGGAATGGAAAGTACCGAGATCTAATCTCCTTCACTTGTGATCCTGGGAACTTCGAACAAAACTCAGCCTTCACGCAGTAGCCGTGGCGCCATCTATACACTGCAAATGCCACCAAAGCCGTAAGACACATGACGCAATCAATAAAGTCGTCTCACAAGAATGACGCAACCAGCAAAGTCGTCTCGCACGAATGGCGCAACCATCAAAGCCGTCATAACCTAGTGACGCAACAACTCACACGCTAACCATAACAACGATAACCTTCGTTCGCCTTACAGTGTGTGGCGATTTATCTACACTGCTGGCCACAGTAAATGCAACACCCTGAAGGAAGCACGAAAATAACATAATATTTACAACTTGCATTAGCGGAGGTGAGATATGCAACTGATTAGAATTTCCACGCCGATACACATCACTCACGTTTGTGGCGCCACCTCAAAGCGTTATTTAAGGCTTGGAGATTTCGACGATTTCAAGTTCGGCAATTGTGTTTTCCTTGTGGGTTTTTCAAAAAACGATCAGTTATGTCTCGCAGAAAACAGCGATCAGCTTTTGATCAAGTATCCGAGTTCGACTGAGGAAGGATAGTGGCCTACCGAGATTGTGGATTATCTTTCAGGGAAATTGGTAATTGTGTTGGACGAAACTAAGCAACTGTAATGCGGATATGTGACCGTTGGATGCAGGAGGGTACGACGGACCGACGTGGTCGATCGCATCCACCTCAGTGCACCACTTCAAGTGAGGACAGGGAAATTGTGCGCATGGCAGTGACGGATCGCTCAGTCACATCACGAACCATGGCACAGCACATTGAGTCAGTAACGCATCATTCAGTGTCTGCGCGTACCATTCGATGCCGTTTATAGCAGAGTGGTCTGTCCGCAAGACGTCCATTGCTTGGTCTACCCTTGACGCAGAACCACAGACGTCTCCTCCACCAATGGTGCGATGAAAGAAGGATGTGGGCGACAGAATAGAATGAAGTTGTCTTTACTGACGAGTCACGCATTTGTCTGCAACACCACGATGGTCGGATTCGAGTCTGGAGACACCATGGAGAGAGGAGGCCGAACAGGGGTGTTATGCACCGACACACTGGTCCTGCACCGGGTATTATGGTATGGGGCGGTATTGGATATCCCTCTAGTACGCATTGCCGGTACTTTAAACAGACAGCACTACATCTCAGAGGTGTTGGAGCCAGTTTTCCTTCCTTACCTTCAGGGCTTAGCCACAGCCATGTTTCAACAGGATAATGCGCGACAACACGTGGCACGCATTGTCCAAAGGTTCTTCGGCAATCACCAGATTGAATTGCTTCCCTGGCCGGCTCGCTCTCCAGATCTTTCGCCGATAGAAAACATGTGGTCCATTTTATTCAACGATTGATCCAGCTGCCACACTAGATGAACTTTGGCAACGTTTGGAAGCTGCTTGGTCTGCTGTACCCCAAGAACACATCCAAAGTCTCTTTGAATCAATGCCGAGGCGTGTAGCAGCGGTGATCTCCAACAATGGTGGCTACTCTGGCTACTGATTTTGGCAGGAACCCCACTTCACAAAAATCTATAAATTTAATCATTTGATACTTGGTCAACATGTTATGTACAAAATAAATTTTGTTGTGCTATCTCTTGTTTTTCATTTACGGTGGCCAGCAGTGTATATAATCTAGTAACAACCTCGGTGTTAACATGATCGTTTCAGTCATTGTATTCCTAATTGTATTTCAGAGGTTAATATTTAATAATTATTCCATACAAAATTTTTTTAATTTGTTGCAAAATGTTTGTAAAATTTAATTTTTTTTTAGCTTTTTTAATCATTTTTTAAATCTCTAAGGCTTTTTTAAATATGTTTCTTTTCTTTCGAAACTTTTTTTCCAAGAACCTTATAATATACAACATAAAACTGCGCATGGGTTTTTTTCTGCTGCTGCTCTTTGGTTTTTTATTAATTTTTTTATAGTTAAACTTCCAAAAATTCCCCAAAAAACATTAATTTTGATTTTGAAAATTTTAGAAAAAGTACTAAACATGTTAGAGCTAATTCCATGCACAGTTTTACAAAACATACATTTCAGAACATGCATAAAAAGTTTCAAACCCATACTTCAATTATCAAAAAAGCCTTAGGGTTTTGAATAATAGTATGTGTACAAAAATTCAACATGGAGAAATATGAGTTTGAAGTTTTCATTCCATGAATAGCATGATATAATATTCATCGAATAGTCTGAAACTTTTATGAAATGTTAAATAGCTTATTTAAAACTACTTACCATAAAAAATTGCACAAATGTAGAACAATTAAACAGTATACTACCATGATGAATATATAGAAAAAAGCGAATGAAAGATGAATATTTTATAAAACTTTATCTTAATAATTATAAAAAAAATAAATACACACACTTCAGAGCTAATTCCATGTTCAGAGCTATTGCACAACATGTACAAAAGATGTTTATGCCTTTATTTTTTATTTCCATGATTTTAAAAGCCTTCGTATGTTAAATATTGTACACGAATAAAAGCAAAATAAAATAACAATTTATAGGTAAAATGCATCAAAATCTAAGAACTGTATATGTGCATTTGTTTAAATAGATATCTTAAAATATTTTAATAATAAAAGTGTTGAATCTCGCAAATATGGGACACATATATATCACCAAAAACAAATATATAAAAATGGGAGAGTTTTTCTATTCTTGCGAATTAGATTTTTAATTATCTGAGTTATCAAAATGAGATTTAGTATTTGTGCTTTGGGAGAATCCGTTTTGAAGTTTTAATTTCATTCATAATAATATAAAAACCAGGCACACACACAAATTTTAAATCCTGACCAAATCAATTTGATCTTCCCAGTAAATAATTCACAAACTAGAATTTTCGCATGAATTTTACAATTCTTTCTTAAAATGATTTATTACTGCATATATAATGTCAATCTCATTGATGAGCATTAGAAAAATAATTCATTTTTTATCAGGCTCTTTTCTAGCACATAATCTGAAATGTAGGCGTGGTAGTTAATGTTTAGCATCAAACATTGCTCCATTACTTAATGAAAAATGCAGGTAAGGCTTCGAAATTTTGCAGGCATATTTATAAAGATTCGCGGTATCAAATAAGCCAATACAAATATTTTCGACAGTTTAATGATTTTTTGGGTACCTAATCGCCTTAACTCATTAGAGGCTATACAATCGGATTATTACTTTGTATTTAACTTCTGTCCTCACTCTTTGTCAACCACTAAAATTTTTAAATTTTGTAAGGTAATGATTCTTTATTTGTAAGGCTCTTTCCAGCACCGTTGAACGATAACATGATTTCGGCCTAATCGTACAGTGATCCAGCACTTTGAAGACGCTGTCTCCGTTAATCTAATGGGTTAAATTCATGACGGTCACATGATACATACAAATCAAGTGCATTTTATATATGTATATGTGCAATTTTATTGCTGAAAATTATATTCTTCTTAAAAAGAATCTGCAAAAAAAAAAGTTGGTAAACGCAAAGCGCATCAATTAATTGGCTCGAAACGCGAATTTATTTATAATATGGCTATGATGTTACATTAATTTATGAACAGATTAGTTGGAACCACGTGTTTGTAGTTATCATGTGAGTGTGATGTCACAGGAATTTAACCCACAAGAGGTCGACTTAAACGGTTACATCTACTTATACTCTGTCGATTCTGTTTACAAAGCATTGGTACAGTCCACTTGGGTCGACGGCACGATATTCACATGTATTGTTTGCCTTAACACTGGAATATCCTGTGCTTTATGCATGTTAGATGCTCCAATGTACTGTAATGAAGCTCAAGCTAATCTGTCATTGTTTGTCAATCATTTGCATATTCTATTATAAAGTATGTGCATGTCCGATTTTATCCCCTTCAAGTGACTGGTTCTTTGTGTGTCACTTTTTTTTGTTCCAGAGTGCACATATGTTTTTCATAAATTGATCTGAATCATCTTTGCATTTGCTTGCTGTTATTTGTATTTTAAATTTTTTTCTGCAGAATGTTTAATCATATGCTTCGGTTCATATTATAGGTTTTATTGTATAACATTTCATAGGGCCATTTTTTAGGATTGTTATATTGAAATAGTTTTTGTATTTGGTTTCATAGTCGACCAACTTGATATTCTAAGGAATCGGTCGATGGCTCTACCATGCTTTTACAGGGGCCATATCAAATTTCTTACTTTTCAACAGGGCCGGAAAGTTTTTCAAGAATGTCATAGAGACAGGACTGAATCAGGCCGCCCACAGTCATATTTTAAATTGCTTGAATTTTACTATTGACGAGATTTTAGGAAATTGTATTTTATTTTTAGATTTTTTGGGGGATTTTTGGCTTTATGGAGATGGTATAACTAGGTAACACCATCTGGGATAAGAAACAACAACAACAAAATATTTTTTGAATTAAGATTAATTTATCAAAAGAAATTACTTTGGCTTTTTGCCTAATATTTAAGACCAATTTTTTTGTGGAAGCCTATTTCCAACTCTCCATTGGGAACTATTCAAAGGTACGCCATCCTCTGTTTTGTATTTCTTTTTATATTGCATTGCATGATATTTAGGAAAGAAATTTCCAAATAACTAAATCTACAAAAGGAATTATAAATACGATATACATATTTTGTTTTCAAATGTTTATAACACTTTCCATGATATATATGCATTAAGATACATATTGCTTTCAATAAAATTTTAGAAAAAATAGGTCAGCACATAATGAGATATTGCAAGAGGTACAAATGTATCTTGTTATGCTGCCATGTACTATAGTAAAGAACAAATAGTGGCACCTACATTTTTTAGTAAAGTTGGCATATGGTCAGCAATCAATCACAAGTCATCTGGAACAGTTATTTTGCTGCTCAGGAAACTAAGAGGTCTTCTTTTCGGTTTACGACTTTTAAATTCAAAGACTTGTTGCCATACTATCCAAAATGATAACAGCACAAACATAGATGGGAAAACAGATTCCCAGTGACATTTAAAAATTAATGTTGGTGGTAAGTATACATACCAAGGAATTTATAAAGAGTTAATGTGGTGGACCTGCAGCCTCAGGAACAGATATTCTAAGAAAAACATTCTCTCTTTCCACCATGAACCTAAATGCAAGCTTGTTTTTGTAATATTTAAATCAATTTGAATTGGTGAGTGACACAAGTTTGTAATCAGTGTAGTTTTTTTATTTTTTTTTTCATTGAAGAATTAGGGGTAATTGCGAACATTTATTCTATAAAATTCAGACTAATTTTAGAAACTTGGATAAGCTACTATTATTGATTTCTTTCAAAAGTCTACTTATTTTAAAGACTATGCCATTTCCTTCTAATTAAGCATAATAAACAAAAAGTTGAAGAAAATAAGTGTAATATTCTTAAGAATTTTGGAGGGCATACTTTAGAACTATTTGCTTAATCATGGCCAAGAACCGTAGTTTTTCCTCTCTTTTTATCTTCTTTTTTTGTGTGCAAGTTTTTTCTTATGAGATGAACATATTCATGGTAAATTCAATTATATGTCACAAAAAGTTTGATTAGAACAGCAAATAATAGTATTTAATTGTTTCAATCCAACTACTATTGTCGTACGGTTAGGGTTCTAAATCATTAAACTGTTGGCAGCATTAAGGGAAATTTTAATCAAGCAGAACGACAAATTGTAACATTATTAAGGATTTAAGTAAATTGCAGTTCACCTACGAAATGCAAAATTTATTTAAATATTTATATTATTTGTTGTCTCGGTATTGTACTCGAAAGGCATTTTTAATAATGAAAGAAATGACATGTGATGGTTTACTGATATTAAATTTATTTTAGAATAGAATCTACTTATTATTTTAAAAGTATATCGTGTAATAAAACTCAAAAATTTTTACCTTTGTCTGTTTTTGAGATAGAAATTTTTGCACTTTACCTTTAAAAAAAAATCAATATTTATAATAAATACGTCAATTTTGCAAGAAAATACTTTTTAGCGCTTTAACTTTTAATTAACTATATCAATCTGACTCTGGATTTTTATTATCAACTATCTTAATTTATCAGAAAAGAAAGCTATTTTCCAAAAGAGTAACAAAATAAAGAAACTAAAAGTACCAAAAACAAAGAAAACCAATTGTTATCATTATCTTAGTAATACACAATTGATTCCATGATGTTTATTTGATTTTTTATTTAAAATTAAAGCTGGAATCTTAATAAACTAAAAGCACTCATTTCCAGACGCAACTGAATGGAGTTACTTTGTCAAACTGTTCACATAGAGAAATACAGGAGTTCATTTTGCAGCTGTTCCCCACCACTCTTCACACCTTTTCGATATTTCTTAAAGAAATTTATACTCCTAACCGAATTTAAAGTAATCCGGTAATTAAAAATCATCCTTCATATCTTTTCCATAAGTGATAGAATACTGTCTTATGAAGTTAAAAATTTACCCAATAATACTATAAAATTAAAGTATTCCCCCGTACAATCTTAAATTAATTAACCCCTACACTGTAAATATTTATAATTATTTAAGTGCTGTTTCGTTTGCATCCTAATTGCTATGTCAATTTTCGTAAATCGCCTCGGGCAATCCATCATATTTCTTTTCTTTTTTCAAATTGACAAAGGGGGGATATTCAAGGGATTTTAATGGGGGATTCGAATTCCAAAATAAATAAGTAAATAAATAATCAAAGTAAGAATTATTTAATTTCACCTGTTACTAACATTTAAAGAGATTTCTATAGTAGACGCACAAGAATAAAAGTGGCTTGGTTCCGAAATAAAAAGTTCCATGCATGAAAAATTGGATAAGCAAATAAATGTCTTTACATTTGCAATCACGTTCTTAAAAAATTTAGCTAGCATTCTTTTAATCGAATTTGGTCCAGACTTTGTTTTTGTGGATCACAATGTACGGCCACACAGAAACTTTGATGCTGAGGACCTTCTAGAAAGAGAAGATGTCTACAAATTGGGGGTTTGTCAGAGTACTACTTTCATTTAATAATCATCGAACATGCATAGAATACTTTGGAAAGACAACTGACAGCAAGATAGTATTATCCGGAGAACACCACACAGCTAAACAGATGCTTTTTGAAGAAGGGCAACTCTTATCTCACGAACTGCTTGGTAATTTAAAATTGAGAGTGAAAAGAAAGTGCTACGCAGCCATTACAGTTTGGGGGAAGGTCATATCCTTTTCTAAGAGATTTTGATTTGTCTCATGGTGCAGACAAAATTTCTTGCTAACATCATTGTATCGATAAAGCAGTGTTTTCTGCTTTTTTTTCCATAATGTATGCGTACAGCTCATTTTTTACCGCCCATTTGATACAGTGGTTAGTGAAGCCTGCTGTGCCGTAGGGTATAGGTTTGAAACCCGGAGAAAGCTTGGATATTTCTAATACAAAGTGTTTTTGTGGCAAGGGGACAATCTTGATGTTCTTCGAACCCCGGTCCTCTCGTGAGGTTGGTGGTAGAGGAAAAGAGGTGGGAGGACAATCCACCCCAGGATGTTCTGTCCAAAAATTGGGGTGCCTTCGAGCCAAATTGCTCAGTCACCTTCATGGTACTGAAAGCTAAGACTAACGACAGGCGTGAAAACTAGTCCTTGCATTTCATGTACGTCGATCTCCATCCTCGTCGTTGCATTCTAGTTTACATTGATGTACGTGTTTTCAATGAAATAGGGATTGTATAAGTTATTTTTCCCATTAAAAACACTTTTCCCTACACCAGCATGTATTTTTTGACAGCATACTTGCATCAATCTAATATCGAAAATCAACACTATAATATAATTCAACGTCTTACTGTCGTTAATTTCTGACCATATAAATAAACTACCCTTAACAGAAGGATATAAAAGACGTAAAAAAGTTTTGAATTAATTCCCCTTCCTTACCAGAAAATCTTGTTTATGTTCGCTGCATTTCATTTATTATATTCAAAAACATAAACAACACGTATGCATATTTATAAACATATTCAATTCATCCTCATATATAAATATGGTAACTTTTTGAAAACAAAATAATCTTTTTAAATCGGATTATAAATCTTTAGATTTTCCCCACCTTCATAAATACAAAGGCATTTTGAGAAAATTCTTTTAATTCCGACTTCCTCTCTCCAACAACAACTTTTCAATCTTATTATGTTTTTGTACATCTGAATTATTTACATAAATTTATACAAATAATTGATGTTATTTTGTAATGCAAATTCTTACTTCACTTGAAAATAAATATTTTAAATGGACTTATTCCAGTGAAAACTGTTATAAGCCAAAATAAAAGATTTCCTCGGTAATTGTACGCGGATATTTTTTTAAGGGAAATAAGGATAAGGAACGGAATTTTAATGCATATACATATTTTGAGAAGCTCCAAACTAAAAAATACTTAAAACATTTTGTAAATAATAATATGAGCTTTCAAGGGATTTTTTCTGCAGTGGTAAAATGCATTAAAAATGTGGAAGAATTTCCATATATAAATGTTAAAATAATGTTTTGGTTGAATTCAAATATCTCCTTGTCTTTAATTACGTGTGGAGTGGGATTTCCTTCATAACAAAATATCATATCACCATTAATTATCATATCACCTTTAATTATTTACTTTTAACAAATTATCATATCACCATTAATTAATTATTTCGTATAAATCACGAGAAAATTAATTAGTAATGAAATTTTGAAAAGTATTATTAAATACTCAACTGTACTCTTCTATTTTTAAACAAAATAATTACATAATGTCAAAAAAGAAATAACTAAGATATCATGAACTTGCATATTATCATTATTCATTCAAAAGTTTTAAGATATTACCGTCAGTTTAAAAATAATAGCAGACAGGATAAAATAATGAGCTTAATAACTAGGTTGGAATTCCACAGAACAATTTTAAACTATAATGTGTTTAATTGCTGCACGTGAATTTTTGAAAAGAACAACTTTAGATATCAAAGGAATTTACCATTCAAATGCTCGAATTGATTTTTAAAAAAAAAATCTCATGGATGTGATACACTGGTTTGTCCGGAAAGCACATGTCGAGTTTTGGCAGATGTTAATGTATCAGAATATCTGTAAGCAAACGATATGCGCATATATTCGAAAAGATGGCACTGATATGTTGAAAATTTTTGTTGCGAGTAACAAAAACAAGGTGTAAGTTTTATACACCTTGAATATAAAAGCAAAGATGGTAATTTGAATGATTTTCTTTTCCTTAGAAAGCAAAAAATGTCACATAAGCAGAAAACAATATATTTGATACATATTAATGGTGATATGATTCAACTGAAAGAACTGTGTAGAAATTACTTGGTATGTTTAAAATCAAGAGCACCAAGGTAGTCCTTCCAATACTGATGAAGATCAGATTAAAACACTTATCGAGAATTATGTAAAAATAACAAAATCCACTATTCACGAGCATTTTGTAAAGCTTGGTTACATAAACCGTGTGGGTATACGAGTTGCCCATGATTTAGCGGAGAAAAATAAGTTGGATAGTATTTCCAATTACAATTAGCTCTATAAACGCTCCAACATTTTTGAAACACGTAATGGCGGAAAAGGAGAAATAGATCATTTATATCAGCGGTCGCCAATCTCTTTGCAACTTCCAGGGACACTAAATGTATAACTATTTATTTTTTGAAGTGTGTAATACATTAGAACAAGTATTTTATATTTAATTGTATTTAAAATGGACTTATCTGTTGATTGTATTTTCTTGTGACATTTGTTATTCATTTTTCAGCTACATGTTATATTTTAAGCTTTGTTTTTAGAAATAAATACATACGCACTTGATGCGTGCTATTTTAATATTCTTATTTACAAGTTCTTAAAAATTAGAATTATTTCTGACAATATTAATACAAACGGATAAATTAATATATATGTATAATGTTTTAATAATGGTAATGTGTCTCAAGCGTTCTGGTAGCAGTTGTGGCAATTACAAAGTATTTGTGTCGCAAAAAATCAATCAAAATTTAAGCTGTATCAAAGAGGCTCTATAAATTATTATATTAGGATAGAAAGAAATAGTACTCATCTACTTTGTCTCCTTTTTTATAGAATGTTGGCGAGATTTGCCAACTTCTTCGTCGTTCAGAAAATAAATCTAATAAAACTAGAGAAGCCTATTTTTCCATTTTAATACCCTAATTCGATGCAATACTACAATTATATGAACATGACAAGTATAAAATTAACAAAAATCTTAAATACATTCAACTAAGCCTAAATTAGTACAGTGAATGCAAAGTCATCTTTTCTACCACTACAAAATCAAAACAAACATGCAGTTCCTCGCGCATGCGTGAAAACGATATATCGGCAACAGTTGGGAAGAGGATGTTGCTGAACACACACAATTTGTGTGCGTTAAGGTGTCTGTTCAATACAAGCACCCCAACTTCGTTTCTTCGATATTCTTTAAAAAAAATTTTTAATAAGTATTACTACTTACTATTACCAAATAAAAGTAAGCAATAACAAGTAAATATTAGTAAATTTTTAACATTATATCTGTGATTATAATACTGAAGTAATTAAGATATTAATGTTGTAAGCAGTAGCTGGTTATCTGAGCATGCGCAAGAAAGCCGAATTAGTAGAGGATGCCGAACACAAGCTGAAGAAACCACGGACTCTTTTGTTGCTCTGTTTGCTAAAAAGTTCTATCTCTCTCTAGCTGTTGTGGGTTTCACCCCTTTTCTCGTCCCACCACAGACATTTAAATTGTAAAAGTTTCTTAGTCAACGTTTCTATGATAATAAACTTTTTTAGTTATTCCACACATACGTGCACACCAGGTCCGTCGTTCTTGTGAATTATAACAACTTGTGTAATTTCTGCATTTACAATATGCTCTTAAAACTACTAAGGGAAACTTTGGTCCCATGACAAGAAAGAAATCTGGAAATCTGACATTAAATTATTTTCACAATCTAACCAAATTTAAAATATCCACAAATAAGTTGGTCTTTCGGATAGAAAAACTTTAAAATGATATAAAATTTTTCTTAAAGTATTTGGATGAATTACGAAACAAGATATTTAATAATGCCAGTTTTGTTGTTTTCATATTGCTTTTGTATGTATGAGTGTATATTTTATACAATTTAAATCTTGGTAAAATCACTCGCATGATATGCTACAAAAACAATCTTTTTGCTCTCAAAAGAAACTACAAGTTTAGAAAATAGGGTGATGTGTAAAATTCATTTTAATTTTAGAATGAAAAAACATTAAAATAGCTGTGCTTCAAGATTAAGAAATAAATGCTTAAATTCACATTTTTCCTAATATTTTTTTTTGAAATAAAGATGATAGGATTAATTAAATAAATTGTGATGCTAATAACTCAATTGCACATGTTGAACAAAAATGTAGCATTTTCTAATCAAAAATACTTATAGCAAAAGTAATGTGCGGAAATCTCTTTATTAACAATACTTAAAACAAAGTCTTTGTCAAGAATTTTTTTAAAATTTAAATTCTAACTTTTAATTATAAATTCGGGAAAAGTGAAAGCTTATAATTCTCTTAAAGATATTTTCCAGCATTGCATATAGAAACAATCTATTAACATAATTGGATCCGTAACAGATCTTCATCTTTATTTAATTGGTTATTACTTTTCCGCTAGAAATCTAATCACTGAATATGAAAAAAGCTTGCAACATAAATGAATTCGACTGGCAATTGACATTCAGCTTCTTTACATTCTGTATAGCAAAAATCAAGATATAATAAAAACAGAAAGAATGGAAAGAAACACAAATTAAAATATATTCTATGATTGGTTGAAATGATTAAATTATATTTAATCTATGCCATTGCTCTAGGGTGAGTTCAGAAGTTCCCTTGCAGACTCAATTAAGATAGGCTAATTATTATTTAAAGTAGTTCATTTTTCAAGACACTTTGCGGCAAAAACAAAAGAGCAAAAAATACATAAATGACAGTAAAGAAGAATTTGCTCGAATCCTGCGAAGACTTTTTTTTCCTGCAACGATTCTTTTGAAGATAATACCACTTGTGCAATGCTATATAATGGATGAAGGATAAGAAGTTAAAGAAATGAGAGTAATTCTTACTTCTTGAAGATTCAGATTTTCAAGGATTTCTCTTGAGGAGGAATTTTGTTTCTTTATCGTTTACATTCTTAGATTAATTTTTATTTTTACATGTAATTCATTGTATCTAGATGACATGTGCGCGGAAAATGATTTTCTAAATAGATTCCTACTTATTGCTGCTAAGTAATTGTTTACTAATTATTTATCTTATATTTTTAGAAAACCTAACTCAAAGTAAATTCAATATTACTTTTAACTAATTAATTAAAAATCTGTCTTTGTAACATATTTTAAGTAAGGTCTTAATAACTTGAAGAGAAAATATATTTTAGATTCTAGGGGAATAAATTTTGTTACGTAGACTGCGATTGCGATGAGTTTATGCAAATCAGTCGCAAAGAGAAAGACAGTTTCTTCAGGAGTGATGGACATTTATAGTCAAAAACAATCCTTGAAATAAAGAATACAGTACTCAA
Source organism: Trichonephila clavata (assembly GCA_019973975.1). NCBI lineage: Eukaryota > Metazoa > Arthropoda > Arachnida > Araneae > Nephilidae > Trichonephila > Trichonephila clavata. The sequence continues at coordinate 78,195 of BMAO01013279.1, read as the reverse complement.
ATTCTCTTAAAAAATCTCCGAGGCCCTTCACACCTTCTACGACACTCAGACACAACTATCAGTGCCTAAATTACAAGTATGTTAAATATTATTCACAAATACTCACTCTTCCTAAACAACAGCCGAAGTAATAACTAATAGCCCTTCAACTCTTCACGACCCAATCAATATTACACTTCAACGGCCTAAACAAGACTAATTCAGTTTCGGCGAGCGACGCTCTATTTATAGGCCACTTAAGTTTTTCTCGGAAAAATCCGCTTGTGTCAAAGATCGTGATATTAGTAGATTTCTCTGCTAAATTCTCGAAAAATCCAGAGGATCACGAGATCGCCAAAAATGATCATCAACATAATCGTGAAATCATCAAAATGGTTGACAAAGTTACCAATATGGTTTCCAAAAATCATGCCAACTTGGCTCTATCGCCAAGATTTCCCCAAGTTTCCATTGAACGGCTATTATAATGTAAGGAACGGCTTTGCTTGCGAATATTGCAATTTTAACATAAAATAATTATAACATAGATTAATATAAACATATTACACATCAAAATTCAAATTATTTACACTATTTTAAGTATCCATTACACAAAATTCTTAACAATATATCCAGTGATTTTAACATAAAACTTGGCGGTATATACGCCGGGCTGTATGTGTGCCGAGTGTACTGCAATTCCCCCCTCATTTACGTTGGTTGTAGTACAACAGCTATATTAAACGATCCAGAGACAGTTTGATCTCGTTTTATACAAGCATGTACTTTCTCTAAATTGCTTAAAACCCCAGTTGTACGGCAGAACGTGAAAAAAAAATTGCGGTGCAGCATATGTACTCTCGAATTTTAGATGTAAATGTATAATTGTATTTAATAAAGCTATTACCTTGTTAATACAAATTATCTTTACAAGTTTTGGAGTGTGAAATCAAGGATTTTCATGAAAAAAAAAGCTTTAATCTAAATCTAATGTAATAGTTATTAGAATATATATTGTCTTTAAAACTGCATACTTATAATCTACTAATTGAGTGGAAAACTTTCTCTTTTTACACAAAATATGTTAAGAATATTTGGTTCATGATATTAATACATAATTTTCACACTATTTGTTATTGTATCTATGTGATATTCTATGTTTTTATATGATGATCGAAACTGTGTTTTGTTAGTGTTATTTCAAAACTGTTAAGCAAATCATTGAAATTTGAAAATTCATTTCAGTGATTGATTTGTTTTAATGTTTTATTCCCAAATTTGAAAACAAAATATATCTTATACTAAAATTTTGTATGTTTAATTAAAACTAATAACAACTTATCAGTGTTAAAAATAATTGGAAAAGTTAGCTATAACCTGTTTAAATTTACTATGTTTTATGAAATAATTTTTAAAATACAAATATTAGAAACACAAATATTTTTAAAACACTATGCTTCTTCAAGTTTTATATACGTCAGATTAAAGCCATTATTTTGTAAAACCTTGTGATGTATAAGTTAAGCATTCAAATGAAAAGACTATTACGGTATCCAAATACGTTGAAATGACCAATTTCTATCAGCACAAACGTTTTGAATTTTTTTTCCCTTTATTGAATAAAGCAATCTCTTGTGAATATATTAACACATATTATTTTGCTTCTACGTTACCTAGAGGCCGATCTACAAAAAATTACATTAAAATAAAAAAAATTGAAAGTGGAGCGTTAATCTACCAAATGGCTTTCTTAATTAATTTGTTCAAAATCTTTTCCATGAGTCTGATAACTCAATAATAAAATACTATGAATGTATTTTTATTAAACATTTTGAACCTGGTATTTATATTGTTTTCTTGAAACTTCTTAAGTGATTCTTACTGAAGGAATATTTTTTGAGTTAAGGCCTGTATTGTAATAATAGCTTCATAAATATGTCACATTTCTAATAATATATATGTTCTATCAGCAGTAAATTATTTATCTTTTAATAGAACATTAAAAATTTTAATGCGTTTCCTAGATAAATGTATGTAGTGGATTTCAGTTATCCTTTGTTGATGTAGGTTTATAATTTTTCCTGTAACTATATACAGGGTGTCCAGCCTTAATGTGACCCAATAACTAATTCCCGAACCGTTCGGTTCAGATATGCACTTCCAATTTGAAAAATGTTTTTAAAAAGGTAAGGAATGTTTTTACGTGCTTTTCGAACCAAAAAAACCCATTTAGAAAAAAATTACAAAAAATAATTTTTTATACGGTCCCTAGGTCCTATCACTTATATTTAGAAAAAGATGCAGTACACAAAAACAAAGTAAACACAAAAAGTTTTATTTTATTACGATAAAAATTTGCCGAGTTATGGAACTTTGAAAATCATACTTTGTATGCATTTTCTAGGCTATTTTTAAAAAGTTAGTAAGGGGTCGTCTCCAAAGGGAAATTAGTTGGAACTCTGCTAGGAAACTTTCGCTCTTGCACGTCACTCTTATGTAAATCGTTTTTAAATTTAAAAGCATACATTTATAATACAATAATTGAATACTTATGAAATAAAATTTATTCTGTGTATGTGTAATACGTAGAAAAAATAAAATATTTTGGACGAAGATAACATTTCAATAGGAGTTCCAAAAAATAGTCTTATATGCTACGGCTTCAGTCTGATTTGCTGCGTTTTTGCTGATCATGACGAACGTTAAAAATCTGTTGTGTAGTCGCTTGCAATTGCATACAGTAGTATTCTAATATTACGAATTATAGTAGGGGAGAACGTGATGTATACAAATGAAGAAACTGCGAAATGGTACTGTTTTATGGGCAGTGTAATCGAAATAAGAGATAGGTGGCAAGACTTTATGCCATTTAATTTCCCACTCGAAGACATCCATCTTATTGCACAATTGCCCGTGCTGTTCAGTGCTTGTATAAAACTGGGAGTTGCAATAGACGTATTCCCTGTCTCGTGCCTTCACCATTATTTAAGTTAATTTGGTCATTCTTATATAATAAACCCCTGATTCATGATTGGCGCATCATTCCGCATTATGCTATAATTTGAACGGCAAATCCTGTATTATTTTGCTGCTATTTGTTAAAACAAGGTGTTTTAATCTTTTCAGTACAAAATGTATTTCTTTAATTTAATTTTCATTGTTTGCCATACCGCAATACAAATTGTCAATCTATGATATTTACTACGATGTTTTAATTTTTCTATGATTTTTTTTTTGTTGCTCTTTCTGTAGATAGTGAATTACTGTGCTCTAAACTCACTTTATATACGACCCCCTTTTCTGAGCAACTCAGATGCTTCAAATTTAAGTAGGCATAACTCGGCCAGTTTTTATCGTAATAAAATGAAACTTTTTGTGTTAACTTTGTTTTTGTGTACTGCATCTTCTTCTAAATATAAGCGATAGGACCTGGGGACCGTATAAACAATTGATTTTTGTAGTTTTTTTTTTTGTAAATGGGTCTTTTGGTTCGAAAAGCACGTAAAAACATTCCTTACCTTTTTAAAAACATTTTTTAAAATTGGAAGTGCATTTCTAAACCGAACGGATCGGGAATTAGCTATTGGGTCACATTAAGGCTGGACACCCTGTATATATACCTTAAGGGATTTCTTAAAAAATTGCTAACATTGCATTGACAATGGTGTTTTTTGTAAAATTTAGATAACTTATTTCAAATATTGCTAAATAAGTATTAATATTTATCGGTATTGATCCCTAAATGCATTTATAATGCATAAGAATGTTATTTTTTAAGAAAAAGTACTTTGAATGAGTTCAAATACTTCAATGGTAAATTTCAATTTTGTTGAGAATTTAACATTTCAAAACCAATATGTTATAGAAGAGATCTTGCAAACATCTATGCTTACGCCTGCAAATTTTATTAACACACAATAATTCTATTGCAAAACTTTTATAAAAATTCTAAAAAAGAAAGCATTTTTTATGTCCATCAATTTTTTTCCAGCCTTAAAAATTGCCTTTTGCGGTTTGACTTTCAGAACGTTTTCTGATCATATTCCTCCAATAATAGAAGTAAAGGATGGTGGGGTTTTATTTCCACTTCTACTGTTGGAAGGAAAAATCAAGAGTATCTGAATAAGTATCTGAGATTGAACAAAGATTTTTGTTAACTCAATCCAAATTTACTTCATCAAAAGTTATGAAACAAAATTAGATTTTATGTTTAATTCAAAATATTTTTGACAGAAATAACATTTGTGTATTTCTTCCTTGGCTCCTCCCTATGCAGCTGTTTTGGTTACTTGCGTATTATCGCAACCATATTGGTGACATTATATGACACTAAGCACAGGATTGCCAAACCAGGGCGCATGGCACATGCGAAATCAGGATTACCAAGTCGGTGAATTTTTTTGAAAGTTGGCCTTGTTGCGACAATACGTAAGTACCTTGTTTTGTCTTGTCAAAGAACCCCCCCCCTCCTTAAAAAATGTACATTCATAATTATTCTTTATAGTCGGAATTTATAAAAGTAACAGTCTTATAACTTATTAGTCTTATTAATGATAGGATTACTTTTAACTCATAAGTGATCATATCATTAATAATGAGGGTTACCTCAAATCTGAAAAAAATATTTACGAAATTCCCAAGAACTTACAAATTGAAACTACTAATAGCAGATTAATTTCTAAATTGGAATAAGTTTATCCTTAAAATGATATCAGTCAAGTGAAGTCTAGATAAATCGTGTTCGAAATTAATATTGTAAATTCAGATACTTACAATTAATGTTGCTTAAGAATTAATCATAGTCTTAGATCCAATATGTTGCAAAACTAAATGTAATTATGAATACTAAAAAGGCAAAATAAATTCATGTTACTCCATAGTCCCTCTGGTGATGGATTGATCCAATTGTTGCAAAACTAATGTAATTTGATCTAGCATAATATGAGAATAATAAAATTAGTAATATTAAGATAATTACTCAAAAAACTGACTTATTTCACTTAAATTCAGATATATATAAATAATTAAAAATATTTAAATTAAAATGTATAAGCATTCGTCAGTAAGCTTCTATTAAAATTTTGGAGTAAAACTTTTCTTAGAATTAAACGGAACTAAGTAAAATTTGTACAAAAAATAAACTTTTTATTGACAAGTATTTCCCTGAGAATTACTGATTTTGTATTCAAAATATAAAATATGATTACCTTAATTGCATTTTATACTCCAGAAATAATTTAATCATTCTTTTATTTTAACAATCCAAGTTTTCACAATGCAATAAACATATCATTGTTATTTGTATTCATTTTCAGGAAACATATTTAATAATGGAAACCATCTAAAATAAGAAATATATTTCCCAATAGACGAAAAACATGATAAAGGATAAAGAATGAAGCAAAATTAAGAAATTTTTCTGGAATGCAGAGAGATGAAGTCAGATTTTTAATGCAATTGTAACCTTCCTGAGATCGGTAGAAAACTTTCCGTGAATCACGAAAAGAAATCTCGTGAGTGTTCTTGGCGAGAAAAATTACCGAAAAGAACAGAAAATCCCAAACGAAGTGAATTTGGAATTAAATGAAATCCTATCCATTTCTTACCGGTTTTTTTCATTGGCGAAGTTTATTCAGGCTCGGTAAAGGAACTCATTCGTATTAAGTACTACGATTTGTTTGATCCGTACTTTTCTTTGTGTTATTTCGATCTTGTGTATTTTTCGCTTGTAATCTCAGAAAGCTATTTTAATTTATGAGTACGGAAAGATACGAATTTATTTTCAGGATTCAATTAAAACAATGATCTGAAAGCAAATTAAAATTCTGTAAAAGCAGTGAAGTGTTATTTTTCATTTCATATTTTTCAGCTTCATAATTGACAATAATATATCAACAGGGAATGCTTTAATCTTTTTTCTGCTTTCTACGAAGTATTTTTTTTCTTTTAAATTGAAAAAGGTTGGGGAAAAAAGTTTCCAACTATACCATAGAAAATGAAATCATAATTTGATACTAAAGGTATAATTCAAATAACGAAAATTACGTATTTAGCAAAGATTGTTAAGGCTTGCTGGGATGAATATTTTTTCTCAGTGCAATGTAGTGATGTTTGGTGTCTAAAAGCATAGGATGTCAAATTAAAAGATCGTATTACAGTACTGTTATAATTTCAGCATTCATTTATGTATCAGTTTAAAAACTGTTTTTAGAATGCAACATATTTTTTCCCTAAGTTAACAGTAGAAAATACTTTAAATTAAGTATCGTATACAGTGTATTAAAATAAGGTCCCTTAATTTTTTTGGAATCCAACAACATTTATCATAGTGTCAACAGTACAGTATTGATGTGAAATCTGAAGTACCTTATGAAAGCATCTAATAAAATATTATTATTTTTTTTCTGAAAAAGACTAAGCTGTGGTTATAATTAGACAATTTTACAAAAAATCAAGTATATTTTATCACATCTTAAGATACTGAAGAATAAAAAAAAATATAGCAAAATAGTGTTTATTAATATAAAACATACTTTAAACTTTTAAAACTTTTTACATAAAATTAAAATAAATTTTGTGCAAGAACTAATATTAAAACGACTTTTCTCCATTGGAAACAGTTATGAATTTAAGAATTTCGAAATCAACTTGTTTAACTTTCAACCCTTGAATTCTATGGAATGGAAGTAATTTATTCAAATATACTCCTTCAAAATTTAATAGTTCACTAATATAAAACATATACTTTTATTTGTCTCATATATATGAAGTACTCTGTGGTTAATACAGGGAATTCCTCGACCGAAACTGATGTTAATTAAGGTTTTGAAATTACCTGACACTGCCAAGTGAGAATAAATGGATTTGTAACTAGCTAAATCGACGTAAGCAGAAGTATTCATGCGGTATATGCTATGGAAGTTAAGAAAATTAAATACCGTGCCACAGGTGACATCTCCGACATGTACCTAAATGTTATTATATGTGAGGAAATTAACCATTATTCTTCGAGTATCTCCATAAACTCACATTAATTCAAACTACGTGCACAATATTAGTATAAAAAATCTTTCTAAGGTAATAAATAATAAAATGGTTTTATTTAATGTAAAGCAGTATACACATTTGTCTTCCACAGGTAATTCCAATATTCAACAGAAATTTCAATTGTATTTCCGTTTTGAAGTGAAGTGATGTAAGATAGTAATATAAGATAGTTGTAATATAATAAGATAGTTGTTGATTATTATCTGCCAGTAAACTAACCTATAAAAAAATTCAAATTATGATTTAACTAATACTACTCTCATCCTGATAGTGACCGCTTGAGTGTTACATGATAAAGTTGTGGAAAGTCATTATGAATCTATTATTCGTCATTGTATAACGTTTTCATTATTTCCTTAAATTTATTTCGAAATGGTTTCAAAACCAGCAAGGAGTTAAAAATGATCTTCCAATTCCCTTGAATGTGATAACGGAATTGCAACATCTAACGAATAATAAATGTTCCCAATAATATACCAAAAGGTATTAACTTCTAGCTTTAATTTAATTACCTGCATAGGAGACATTTTTGACAATTTTGTAATTATTTGAGAGTTGTTTCGTTCGCTTTACCAATTTGCAATGGGCGATGTTAACATTTGTAAAGATCCATTAGTCAATTTATTTTCCCTTTTGATTGGACTACGGAGGAGGGGTGGTCGTCATCCGTCTCGTGCGAATTGGATTAGTGGAGAGACAGAACTTTATTTCACCTGCTGGAACACTTCACATAGGTGTGAGCGGGAGATGAGAAACTCAATAATTAAAGAGTGTGGAGGATGGACAATATATTAACATCCTTAAAAGTTCGTTATTACTTTTGTTTGAAGAGTTTGAATCATGGTGCACTCAATAATGGCATTAACCAAGACCAGAATAGGAAAATCTTTGATTTGTGTTCCAACCTATGTGTTTTTAATTATTAAAATTCGAATTTATTTCAAGGAGCTTAAGATCCGTTATTTCAAAATATATATCTTCTATATTAACTAAATAAAAATACTTTTCTAAGAGGCATATATAAGCGAAATTTTTCCCTACAAGTTTATTTGTAAATATTTAAATCAAATGTTTTCGAAGTTTATTTTTATACTATACACATCATTGTAGATTTTTATTTTCTATATATGTAATTTCGATTTTTTATTTTATTCGCTCAGTATACTCAACGAAATTAAACAATACCAATTGTATGTTGAGTATACAGCAGTATCGTTTCAGTTTCGATTCGAAATTTGAAAACATTAATTATTGTACGCATTTGAGAAATTTTCCATCAATATAAAAGATTATATAGAACCACATTATCCTTTTTTTTAAATTTAAAAACAATTTTTTTTTCTAAAAACAAAAACAACAAAATGATTTCTTATTTTTATTTCTTTATTTTCACTAAAAGGGAACAAAAAAAAAAATTAGACTAATTGTTCAATAGCAAAACTTTAAAATACTATTGTAAACTCTTTTTCACTTGTACTTGATTTTTTCTCAAACTAGCGAAATATTCTAGACATAATTGAGGTTACTAAAAGTTAATCTCCAACATACCATATTTCAAGAAGAAAAAAACAGGGACTAATGATGCGAGGGAAGATCTGAAAGTAAGTTGCATGCTTTTTAAAGAGAAGATAATACAACCTATGGGCGAGTGAATATTAACGTCGCACTGTTCAGCTACACAAGGGCTTTTGGTGACGAACCGCGTCATTTTGAACCATGGTCAAGTGACGCGGACGACACCTGAGATGGCAGCCCCTCTCCTAACTACCACACCAATGGGAAGACCTTTGTGCTCTTGACAGATTTAACGTGCCTCGCTACCATACACGGTGGGTCTTCAGTGGTACTGGGCTCCAATACATGGCACGCTAGCCATGATCCGATGGCTTGACCACTTGGCTACCACGGCCACATCCAACCTGTGGGAAAAAACAATATTCCTGAGAGACCACATCCATTGATGGTGGAATGGCGGGAGGAGCGTCAGCGTAGGAGGAATGACGCATGTGCAGAATGCAAACGGAGAGAAGATAGCAGCAGACCGGCGTCTCCGAGTTTATTCGATAACAAATCACGATGGTAGACAAGTATGAGCTGACAATGTGGTTGCCAATGAAAGTGCCTGCCATTAGTGAGTGAATATTAACGTCGCACTTTTCAGCTACTATAGGGCTTTTGGCGACGGATCTCGTAGTTTTGTGCCATGGTCAAGTGACGAGGACGTCACTTGAGATGGCACACCCCTTCTTCTAATGTTGCAAACCACACCATCAGGAGGAAGTTTGAGCCTCGACAGAATTAACATGCATCCCCCTCCTACACAGCGGGTCTTCAGCGGTATTAGGCTTAAATTCATGACACGCCGGACACAAGTCCGTTACCCTGACCACTAGGCTACCGCCACACAGTGCGTGCTGTTGTCCGGAAAGCATGGGAACGTGTGACTAGTGTGTTTGTTATCCATGAAATCTTACAGACCGTGTACAGTGAAGAGATCATGTCCCGTCATGGGTGTACCACTTTAACTTCGAAACCAACGCTACCTCAATTACGTAGGAGCATCCTATAGTTCACCAATGAGAAGGAACTTTTTTCAAAACAATGCTGCTTGCAGTTGGCTGTGCAACGATTTTTTTTATCTTGGGGCACAGAGTCTTAACTGTGTGTTTTTATTTGATTGCATGCTGCAACAAATGTCTTAATATCGGTGGAGTATATGTCAAAAAGTAGTGATGATGCCATGATGTATTTGGGGGGGGGGGGGAGCTGGGCAAAAAAATTTCAGTGTGAAAAAAATGGTGAAACTTTCTTTCATAACGTCTTTCCTATGTAGATGGAGAATCAGAAAATATAAAACATAGTGCTCTCTCTTAACTCTATAGTTATTTTTTCAGAATTCTCATGACAATTCAACAGATAATGCTTAAGAAATGTCTTTATGTTAAATAGCTCACAATTAAATCAAGTTTTTCTGCAAATTAAAGTTTGTTTAAAGCAGCAACTAAAAAGAAATTAAATGTCTTTATTGGTCAGGAAGTTGTGTTTTACCGTACATTTTAAAAATATTGCTATAAGAACATATTTTGAATTGCACAATATTCAGAAAGAAAGTGTTATTTCATTTATTCAAAAACAAATTGCTTCTTGATATTTATAGTTGTTTTTTGCTCATTTCTTCAAATGTTATATTTTAATTAATTCAAAAAAATAATAAAATCGTACATGTTGCCGATATAAATTAATGGACTGTAAATTTAACAACAAAATTTTAATGAGCGAAAACGGATCCCAATCCTATGCGATCGCTATACTTTTCGAACAGAATACAAGGTTACTACAGTTGGCTCGGAGCAAAATCTATACAAGAAATTCTCGCCAACTGGCGCCAACATCCTGCCCCGCCTTGCAATGACGAAGGCATTCAACCAAGTTTACATTATACAATTATTACAATAAAAGTTACAATAATATAGTAAGAATGCATGACAATAACAATTCAATAAAGATACAATAATATTTATAAATACAATTCTGATGACAAATCAATTGACATATGGTAAATTAGCAATTTTAGTGATTGGTCTTTTATAAACTCTTTGTTAACCTTTAAAGTCACTACTCTGACTAAATTATCCTTACCAGGGTGCAATTTTAAAATGCGTGCCAAATGCCATTTTAAAGTGTCTGTATTCTTTGAGGGTTTAACTAACACTAAATCCCCTTCTTTGAAACCTACATTGCCCTTACACCATTTGGGTCTCTGTTGCAGTCTATTTAAATATTCTGAAGACCATTTGCGCCAAAAATGTTGGTACATCCATTGTACCAACTGCCATCGGCTTAATCTATTCATGGGGATTAGTGTAATCAGGATCAGGTATTTCAACCAATGATGATCCAATCAGAAAATGTGCAGGAGTTAAGATTTCGGTATCATTCGGATCATTAGACAGAGGACAAATTGGTCGAGAATTAAGAACCGCTTCAATTTGAACTATAAGTGTTAAAAATTCTTCATGACTTAAAATTGAATTGCCAATTACTCTCTTTAAATGGTATTTTAAAGATTTAACCCCCGCCTCCAACAGACCACCAAAATGTGGTGCGGAAGGTGGGTCAAAGTTCCATTTGATTTGTTCTTTATACAAAAAATCCATTATTTTTTCCATTTTTCCCTTAAATAATGCTTTAAGTATTTTTCTTAATTCATTATTTGCACCTACAAAGTTCCGACCATTATCACTATGGATCTCAATGGGTCGCCCTCTTCTGGCCACAAACCGTTTTAAAGCCGCAAGAAAGGCTTCGATTGTTAAGTCGCTAACTATTTCTAAATGGATAGCCTTAATTGTAAAACAAATAAAAACACAAACATAAACTTTCCTAATATGCTTGCATTTTCCAGAAAAAGTTTTCAACTGGAAGGGTCCACAATAATCTATACCTACCTGACTGAAAACTCTGCAAGCGGTGACTCTCGCAGCTGGCAAATCAGCCATTAATTGCTGCGAACCTTTAGCACTAATTTTTCTACAGGTGATGCAGTTCTAAGAATTTTTCTAACTACATTCCTTGCGGATGGTATCCAAAAACTATTTCTAATATTTGCTAAGGTAGCTTCAGCACCTGTATGAAAATAGAGAATATGAAAATGATTAATAACAATATAAGTAAAATTATAGTTGGTGGGAATTATCATGGGATGTTTCTGATTTCTTGGGATGGGGGAGTTTCTTAACCGTCCTCCAACTCGAAGTAATCCACTATCATCTAAAAAGGGATGCAAGTTTAACAATTTACATGAGTTTGGAAGAGGAATTCTCTTTTCTAAATATTGATTTTCATTAGAAAATGAAGTCCTTTGAATATTTTTTATGATACACTTGTCGTAGTCTCTCACTACCCCTATGATTATTAACTCCCCTTTGCACATTATATAAATTCGGGTATGTTGGATTCATAATTAACAACTACTAAATTAATAAATCAATATCCTTTATTAATCTGTCTTAATAGATAAACACACAAATATTAATCAAACTTTAAGAACAACAAATTATAGTGGAGTGAGAACAGAATTCAATTATGAACGACGGAACACTAACTGATACCACGGGGAATAACGCATACAATCAAACTACGCATTTAAATCTAATCTATAAAATTCACAGACCTGATATCTCTTTAAGACAGGATTCTTGACTACTTGAAGAATCTATAGAGCGGTTTCAATCCTTGATATCTTCTGTTACGTCCGAACCAAATTATAGAATCTTTTTCAATAATCTTCCTTCAGCTAACAAACTTCACTTAGTTAAACTAATCTCCTAGAATCACCTTCTTAATCAATCTCGTAGTTAACTCCTCTATCAAAACACGTAGTCATCCTCATCTCTTCATTTCATTTCTCCCTTTTATATCTCTTTCGAACTCGCTAAACCCGAAACTATCTTATTTGCATAAGTCACACTTTTAGCTCTCAGCGATTGGTTAAAATAAATACATTAAAAGAATTTGAAAGGTATGACCGTCACACACTTCAAGGATTCTGATAGTTATTTGCTCTTTAAAGGTCCCATAGTTTGGCTCCTTGGATGTCCTGCATTTTCAATAAATCGTTTACACCAGGCAATTACTCTCTGCAACTTAGTAAATGGTGAGCAATTACTAATTATATCCAGCGGTTCAAAGGTCTTTAATAAGGCACATAGAGGAATGTCCGAAGTTTCCTTTAATTCTTGTAGGAAAAGATAATCTCCTTCTCGACGGTAGAAGTGTCGTAAGGTTCCAGTTCTTTATACTGATGCAAGAAAGGTGGACCAAACCACCAAAGTCCACAATGTTTAATTTTATCTGGACTAATACCTCTTGAAAGGATGTCAGCAGGGTTATTTTCGGAATTCACATGTTTCCAAAAATCATTTTCTGTGAGCTCCTGAATTATGTTTACCCGGTTTCTTACGAAGGTTTTTAGTTGAGTAAGTGGCTTTTTGATCCAAGCCAGTACAATGCTGGAATCAGTCCAAAGATAAATTTGACTGATATTGATTTTAAAAGCATGAAGGGTTCTTTTAAGAAGCTTTGATAAAAGTACTGCACCACAAAGTTCCAATAGTGGTATAGTAATACTTTTCAGTGGGGTTACCTTTGATTTGGAGCAAATGAGCCTAACAGAAATTTGTCCACTTGAATAAATGCACCGTAGGTAATATGTACTCGTAAAGTATTCTTCACATAATTTTTCTTCTCTACTCATTGTAGGAATTTCGAAATCGGGACAATTTTCAATTTCCCAAAAGCGTTTGATACTATTATTGAGCTCATTTACATCAGTAACTAGTCCACAATAGCTCTTATTAGTGTAATTATGTAACATGACGCCACTAGCTACGTAACCGAATACTGTATCTTGTAATATCAACTTTCCTTCTGCTAGTTTTATTTTCCCATGATTTAGAATTTCAAAGAAAATCTGATTTGATAAAAGCAAATCAATTCTTCCAGGTGAATAGAAATTCTCGTCCGATAATTTTATATATTCAGGAATTTCTATCCCACTAATATCTAATTTATTTGTTGGAGTCAAACCCGCAATTTTCGGAATAACAAGAAATTCCATTAATTTCTAAAACTGTCTATTTTTATTCGAAACCATGGCAGACACTTTCTTTTTTATCATTTGCGAAGTCCCGTTAATACCGCAAATAGAGGTATTTACTCGTTCACTTTCCAATCCCAAAAACAAGGCGGCACATCCTGTGATATCAAGTTACACATACTCCCACAATCAAGAAGCTTTCGGAGGGGAAAGAGTTCCCCGCGGTTGTTTTGACAATAAACTATGGCGGTGGACAACACCCAAGTTGAATGACCCTTAGGATGTCCTACGAATTCCTCCCCTTCGGTGTCAAATGAAGGGATAGTTTGTTTGGGCTTGAAACATTCGCTGTTCACATTTAGTTTTGGTTCCAGAGTTGGCAAAGTTTCGGTAATTTGACTCCTTTGGCTATCAAACTTTCTCTCAAAATTTACTACACAAAAGTGAATTGTGCCGCTTAGAGCAATTGTGACAATTCCGCGAACTTTTGCATAGAGCTACTCTATGAGAAGAACTAAAACAATTTATGCAAAGATTGTTCCTTTTAACCGAAATAAACCTTTCATAAACACATAAATCATTAAATTTTTTACATCTAAATACTGGGTGAGGCTGTTGTTTACAAATTACACAGTTTACTGGATCCAATTTAGCTAGAAAAGATTTCGTTTTATAACTTCGTTCCGATTGAACAGCTATTGCATTATTTGTTTGGATGCTTTCTAGTATTAAACAGCGTTTTAACAAAACATACATAAAATCGTCCCATTTAGGCAGTTCGGTAGAGGCTAAGTTGAGCTCATAAATTTTCCTTGTTTCCTTATCTAATTTTCTTAAAATTAAATTTATCAATAGTACTTCGGAAAATTCGTTTAGTTCTAATCCTACCATTTTTAAACCTCTTAAATGTTTTTTGCAACAATCTATTAAATTTCTTAAATTTTTAGTTAATTCGTGAGTAAATTTTTCCAAAGATAATATATCATTAAAATGACTATTTATGATCAATTTCTTATTCACAAACCTCTTTTCCAAACATTCAAATAATGAAGTATATGAATCATCAATTGTAATAATATTCTTAGCTATTCCAGTTAGAGTAGATTTTAAGTAATATAATTTTTGAGAATCTGTTAAACTATTGTTCGAATCAATTAAAGAAATAAATTGTTCTTTAAAATTAAACCAATCATGGTAGGAACCATTAAACCTTGGTAATTGAATATCTGGCAATTTAATATTATTAAAACTATTTCCACTAGATGTAACATCATTATTCTTCAAATCAATTTTTGAAATAATATTTTTAATCCTTACCTGGATATCTTCGCAATCATCTTCTAAATCCAGGATTTCTAATTCAAGTGGTTCCAAGTCACTGTCCGTTAACACTACTTCGTAATATTCATTCCTAATATCACTCAATTTGATTCTTAGGCTTTTCAAGGTATCCATTTTTGATTTCAACTTTATTTTATCCTTTTCGTCCGGATTGTTAATGAAGTCTTTTATACGTGTCAGCTGCGCTTTAACAGATCCACGTTTGCGGTTCAACACAACTAATATTTCTTTCGACATACTACTCTATAACTATTCTAAAGATCTTACAAGTACTAATTTTTCTAAGGTTCGACAACTCCGCGAGCGGATCAATATTGCCGATATAAATTAATGGACTGTAAATTTAACAACAAAATTTTAATGAGCGAATACGGATCCCAACCATATCGGATCGCTATACTTTTCGAACAGAATACAAGGTTACTACAGTTGGCTCGGAGCAAAATCTATACAAGGAATTCTCGCCAACACGCGCCAACAGTACATATTCCTGGAAACTTAAGTAACTCCACATTTTTCGAAGTCTCAAGAACATCTTCAAACCCTTGTCCAATTCACAAAATAGGAAATAAATTAATCAATTCAAGGATACAGGGCAGTAAACTTTTAAAGTATTTACTTATTTCTCATCAAAACATATTCCGGTTACGAAACTTTATTCTTGATGTGGCTTAATTCAGTAGAAGTGTTGGAATAAAAACATGAACGAAGATTCTAATTAGAAGATTTAACATAGGAGAATATTTATTCATCCTGTATTACACTTAATGAATGAGCTTTCTCTTTGTTGACGTAAAAGGAATGCACACACACACACACATTAACATTTCGTCGAAGCGGAGGTATAAGCCAATGAAAAGATGAACTATGCTTATGAAGATATTCATTTTCTTTTATTAGGGAAAACATATTCCGTAAACTACAAAGAGAGTATAATTGAAATACCCCTTTGAATATCTATCTCATTATTTTAAACACAAGTGGCGCCATATTTACTTTCTAAGGAAGAAGCTGAGCATCTTCATAATGTATTATTACCGAAACCACAATATTTGTTAACTAGTTTTCCAGCTGAAATGTGTGGCATCTTGAAAACATACAAAAGTTTTATTTTTGTTTGTAAATTACCTTGATTGACGTTTCAAGAAAACACTTATCTCGTTTCTTGTACACTTATCTTGTTTCTTGTTTTAAGTATTAGAACTCGGAATAATAAGTTGAATACTTGTCGAAGTACCTGCTTCCTGCTGGGAAGCTTAAGCTCCAATCATGAGAAAATGGGGATTACATGGGTTCAGCTTTACCTTAGCCCTTTGCTGCATTAAAGGTGTGAATACACTTTATTAAAAATTAAAATTGGACAAGCTAAAAAATTTACATTAAGATAAGGAATATACTTTAAGATGAGAGGAAATTAAATTTAAATGTAGAGCTCGGAATGTGTGGAGAAGACAGTTATGTTCGTTTTATATTGTAATTTTTCATTAAATCAATTTTTAAAAAAATTAAGGAATCACTACTTTTTATCGGTTGGATTGAATTAATTTTTTATGCATATTTATATATTTTTATTTTAGCAAGCCCTGTTTCGGCACCCATCCGGTATAGTAGGTAGTGACGCTAACTGCGTAACCGTAGGGTCTGGGCTTGAATCCCGGAGAAGGCATGGATGTTTGTGTTGTAGTCTTTCCTTCTTTCCGTTCTGATGTAAGCCCTCGTGTGATACTTTGGGTTGCACAGGGTTCAAAAATGTTCCCAGTAAAAAAAAGCTCTGTTAGAGATTCTAAGCTTAAATTAGAAGAATAAGGAGAAAAAACATTTTCCTTTATTAGATTTGATGTTGAATTTACTAGAAGATTTAACAAATCAGTCATGATGTAATTTTTAAAAATATAGTATGCTGAATAAAAGTTTCATCAAATTTTGATTTAAACACATTTAATAATGAAGCAGTTGCTATACAAAGTGGTTATAATTGAAGTTCCTCTTTCAAAATGATATAAAAAAGAACCCCTGCTTAGAATTTGAAATTTAAGCTTAATGCAAAGGAAGAAAAGGAAAACGGTATGGCATAAGGAAAACGTTCATTGTGGTTTTTTATTGTTACTTTTTAAGCGGTGCTTGGCCCAAAGGAAATTAACCACTTTTTTCTTACCCATTGTGACACAACCATGGAGTCGTGGATGGGCGTTTCATTAACAGTGTAACACTGTTAAATGACCTGGAAGTAATATTTTCCCCTTCAAAAAAAAAAAAACCGAATCAATTATGCACATTGAAAAATGCAGTTGGTTTATTGTGCAACTTACGCCAGAAGCCATAGTAATTCCATTCAAAATGCCACTTGTTACCGAAACCACTTTCGTTATTCCACTTACTGCTGTAAAAGCTTGACTGTGAGTGTGAAGGTTTGGCTTGTAGCACAGTAAAACTTGACTGGAGACTTGGGACGTAGCGTACTATAGATTAGGAAGAAGAACTGGAACACTATATATTAGGAAGAACTGGTGGAATATATATATATATATATATATAACTGTGGAAGTGGTTTTTGGCCAATGAGCGAAAAGGACGGGAAGAAAAACGTGGCTCGTGCATGTACATGGCGAAGATGCTAATTGATAGTTTTATAATTGTAAATAGTGTGGTGTGGTGTGAAGAAAAATAATAATAAACGGTAAATCCGTTTAATGGAAGTGAATCTTTATTTCATTTAAAGGAAGACGTGACACTACCTACCTAATGATACACTTTGAAACATTTTTTATTATCTCATACTGTTTTGCCCTTTTTAATATATTCAGTTCAAATATGAAGTAATTCCGACCAGTGGAATTTTTCCCCAGCATTTTGAAATCTAATCCATACTTATAATACCTTTATACATTTTTGAATCGGTGGCCAATTAAATTAGACATTCTAAGTAGTAATATTAAGAACATTCATAACTGCAGAATCTTGGGGTGTTGAAAATGTTCTATTTAAAAATATAATTATTTGCATCAGGTAGAAACTTTCAGCTCCGAGAAGAGCACGATTAAATTAAAATAAAAAGCAAATCACATAGACAAAAACGCGCCCTAAAACATAATTTATGACGAAATATTTTTCAATTTATGTACCAAAATTCTCCAAGTGTTAATGTGTGATCAGCTACATGTATATTCACATATATATCGCTTGATAAAAAAAAGGAATCAATTAAGTTAGACGTCATTTACCCGATCAGGTATTTGGAAAAATGTTTCGGAATAATTGACAACATTTCCTATGATTTTAAAAGATTTGAATGGTTCATTTGTAGTAAGATAGTTTTTAAAAAGTTTCGTATATTCTATGACAATTTGCAATCACCGTCTTTAAATTATTACTAATTAATTTAAAATAAGTTGCAATGAAGCAATGTAAATATTAAAATATTAATTTAAATCTGAAACGGAGCAAGCAATTATAAGAATGCATTTAAAAGTACCAAATGCCTCTGGTTATTAAATTGTTGTAAACTTATGAAAAATGCTTGTTATTAGCAATAACTTTAGAAATATTAAAGTATTAATCAGTGAACACAGATTGGGTAAATATTATAAAACAGTAATTAAGTCTATTTATATCGCTACAATATGCTATTCTAGAAAATTTCAGTTTGGTCTCTAAAGATACATATGTTTTTCAATTAGTAGTTACTAATTTCTCCCTTAGAGTTTGAAATGTTGATAAAAATTCTTAGAACAAAAGAGTTGCTTCATGCCGAACACATACCCAAGGCTAGCGATGGATAATTTTCATGTCTCTAAAATCCAACCAGCAAAAATCTCAAAGTCGCCTTCAAGAGAAGGGGGGAAATATCTAATTAAAATTTCTTTTACGTTTGAATAAGACTATTCAATTACCTTCATTTCCTATCGTTGCTTTGCTTAGAACCCAAGAGCCGCTTTTGAGATCCCAATTAATATTCGAGACTCATTATTTAAAGCGATTCCACTCATGCGTAACAATGAGGCAAAGCAAAAAAAGACAACGATACATGGGGATACTTTTTATTCTCTTTTAAGAAAGGTTTCACCCCCTCGCAAAGAACATTCTTTTCAAATATATATCTCTTGTTTATTGTCATGCAGAAAGAAATTGACATAATGGGGATGAAAAAGAAGCCGGAATTTATGTTTATTTTAGAAATTATTGTTTTGAAAATGTTTAGTTGTAAGAACAAACTTGTTATATGCCAATAAACTTTTCCTACATTTCAAAGACATATATGTGCATGTCTTCCTATTTGAATATATAACCACAGAGGGAGGAAATATTAACTTCACACTATTTAGCTACTCGAGGGCTTTTGGCGCGATGAACCTTGTAATTTTGAACCATTGTCAAGAGACGAGGAAGAAAACTGAGCTGGCATCCCCTATCCTAATTTCCACACCACATCAAAGGGAGGACATTTGAGCCTCGTCAGATTTAACGAGCATTACGTTTTTTATAATACATTTTACATCAGATACGTTTCCATTTTTCCATAAAAATATTACTTCCGTTTGTCAGCTATTCTTTTAATTTATGAGGTCCGGAACGAAACAATTAAAGGCACCAAATGTTGAAACATTTCTACCATTTTGAACGTTTTTCTTTGTATAGTAAATGTAAATAATGGAGATTCTAAATTTATTTTATTATTTAAAATTTTAAGAGAGTATTTATTGTTACATATATATAAAATAATGAATGTGAGCTTTAGCATATACAGAAGGTGGTTCTAAACTACTGAAGAAATGGTATCATGTACATGGCGGTGATTTCAATATTGATTTTGATAAAGATGGAGGATTAAGATTAGTACAATTTTAAAATCAGACCTTAATTTGGATTTTTTTTTCTTGTAGAGCACTGGGGACGACCAGATATGGTACAAACGTTGATGCGATGTTTTCACGATTCGTAAATAACATTATGTATCGACGTTCACGTATCATACTTTATTTGCCACAAGTGATTGTCACAGTGATTAATAATGGAGAGAGTACTAATGTTATTAAAATTCAAATTGATATTTAATAGTGAAGTAAATCCAACTTCTTAACAATGTACTCATGTACTCAATGTACTCATGTACTCAATATATGTACCATGAGTAAGTAATATATATTTATGTAACATAATTGATGTATATTATTGTACCAAATCAACACGAAACGTGCGAATAAAATAAAGAAAATGGATGCATATTTTCGGTATTATATAAGATGCAATTATTTACCTTTTTTTTGCCAACACAGTATTATCAAAGACAACCGTACCTAAGGAGTAAACTCCAATCGTGCATTGGAATTTTTTTTAATCCGTTCACAAAAATATAATGGCTCACAGTTTTTATTAGACATTTTAGTTTTTGATATCCAGTGGCGAAAAAATATTATTCAAAATATCGAAATTCAGACCTAAAAATTTGTTTTTATTAACTTTAATAAGGGTAATGCATTGGCATAGTGTGAGACTAAATTTGACTAAAACAAAAGCCATAATATATTTCTGTGTTTCTTCCAATAGTTAAGGTAATGAAGAAAAAAATAGAGTGTCGCGAATTTTTCCATTGTCCCAATTTGTCACCAACTACCAGTATGATAACGTTTCAACATAAGTTCAGCATATAAATGCAAATATATTCTTATTACTTATCTCGAATTATAGAATATCAAGATAATGTTTTAATTGCCTTTTCCTCCTCTAATTAGTAAAAAAGGGCTTGGTAGCAAGTTCTTCAAACAAAAGAAAATTAATAGACTAGAAATTAATAAACGAGGAATTTTAAGGTTCAAAGTAACTAATTTTATTCCAAATTTTGAAAGTTTGTTAGTAAAGTATCAGATTTATCTCTTCCACTAATATATTTTTTTTCATTTATTTTTTTACTTAGTCATTATGCATATAAGAAACGAAAATTTAATTTGAATGTAATTAATGAAAGTTTAAAATTAACATATCCACAAATAAAAATGTATTAATGTGTTGTACAAATAACATTGCTCATAAAAATTGGCACCAAATGTTAAATATAAACAGTTTTAATATTTAAGAAAGTTTTATAATTGTTTAGAATATTTTTTTTCTCTTTGATGGAAGTTATTTATTTTATATATAATTCACTATAAAAGCCCTCATATTAAAAAATGAATTTATTTTTTCCGAGCAATTACTGATATCATTCGAAACAGAAAGAAAAATTCCAATTCACATTTAAAATATATTAAAGAGTGCCAGTTCCATAAAAACGATCTGATCACCTAAATAGATGGGTCGTTAAAACATAATCTCATAAAAAAAACCAAAATCTTTTCCTAATTTTTTTTATTTCTATATTTTTGCTTTAGCATAGAAATACTTTAGTTATTTTAATTTGCGGTTGATTTTGAATGTGATTCCCCAAAACATAAAAGGATAAACTTTAAAAGAAATCTCTCCCTTAACTCTTTCCTAGACGGATAATGATTGAGAATGGCATTTTTTTTGTCTTTGCGCGAAGGAAAGAATGGCTTTCTTTGCTTTTTGGATGGATTTATTTCAACTCATTCCCTTGATGAGATTATTGAAATAATACAAAACGAGTTAAAGACTTTAAAGAGGAAAAAAAAGTCCAATTCAAACTTTTGAAACTTTTTTATTTTTCTACAATTTTTTATGTATGTATATATATGTGTGTGTGTGTAAATCGTTATTACTTAAATGAGGGGTCTTCAACCCGTAGCCCGAGCGCCACGAATGGTGTGCTGACAGTATATTTGAGGAAATTTCATAAAAAAAAATAACCTTGTCTACTTTTTGTTGTAAAAACGTCATTTTTTTCTGTTATTCTGGATATTTAAAATATTTCACTGATGTGTTTGATATCTATTTGAGATAAAATTTTCTGAAAATGAAAAATTTTTAAAAAATTTATCTATATTTTAAATAATTTTAAATATAAAAAAATCTGACTTCGCATAAAATCTTAGAAATTTTCGGGAAAAAAAGAGGACTCGTATCTTTAACAGGTTTGAAAATTATTTCAATTGGACTTCCATTTAACTTTTTTAAAACCAATGTATATATGTATGTCAAACCGCTATCTGTGAACTCGATACCTTAATACGTGTTTAGGCAGCAATTAATTTCCTGTTCAATGTGCCTCGTGTCACTAAGAGTTCACACATAGAACTTCTTTGACTGTCTCAAACCAAACTTAAAATAATTTTCTACAATTCTGTTGCAGGTTACATGTAATATGTTAGATTATTCTTGATTTATAATGGATTGAACCATCTTTAAGAATCCCCCTTCTTAAGAATTCATGTAACCTGCAACAGAATTGTAGGAAATTATTTTAAGTTTGGCTTGAGACAATCAAAGCAGTTCTATGTGTGAACTCTTAGTGACACGAGGCACATTGAACTAGAAATTAATTGCTGCCTAAACACGTATTAAGGTATCGAGTTCACTGATAGCGGTTTGACAAGCTGTTCCAGCTCCGCTAAATCAACAGAATGTGGAGGGATGAATACCTTGTCCCTACGTACGCCCAGAAGAAGATATTACGAGTTGTTAAGTCTGGACTTGTGGGTATCCATTGGGTGAGTGGAATGTTGTAGTTAGCGGCTCGTCCAATCTTCAGGTAAGGGAGATGTTCACTGAAAGTTTTTTTCACATACGCTGAGCAATGTGGTGGAACAACATCCAAGTGGAAAATGAATTTGTAAACTGTGGCATCAATCAACGAGTTAACACATCCAAAAAAAGGAGTTCAAATGACAGTTTGCTGGTGTAAAATGAAGAGGCTGAAAACTGTTATTTCTGATAACTGAAAAGAACACATTTATCATTAGGAAACTTTGTACGTGTTGCACTGTGTCTATTGACTGCGTCACTTCCGTTAGGAGCGAGACACAAACTTCAAGAGGGCATCTACCCTACGGCTCGGCGAGATGGTTCATGTCTTTGACTATCACTGTTTTACAGCATCAAAAAAATGTGCACTTTTTTATGAGTCACCCTATATATATATATATATACAGGGTGTCCAGCCTTTATGTGACCCAATAGCTAATTCCCAAACCGTTCGGTTATGATATGCACATCCAATTTGAAAAATGTTTTAAAACAGGTAAGGAATGTTTTTACGTGCTTTTCGAACCAAAAAACCCATTTAGAAAAAAATTACAAAAAATTATTTTTTATACGGTCTCTAGGTCCTATCACTTATATTTAGAAAAAGTTGCAGTACACAAAAACAAAGTAAACACAAAAAATCTCATTTTAATACGATACAAACTGGCCGAGTTATGGAACTTTGAAAATCGTACTTTATATGCATTTTCTAGGCTATTTTCTAGAAGCTTGTAAGGGGCCGTCTCCAAAGTGAAATTAGTTGGAACTCTGCTGGGAAACTTTCGCTCTTGCACGTCACTCTTATGTAAATCGTTTTTAAATTTAAAAGCATACGTTAATAATACAATAATTGAATACTTATGAAATAAAACTTATTCTGTGTATGAGTAAAACGTAGAAAAAATCAAATATTTTGGACGAAGAAAACATTTCAATAGGAGTTCCAAAAAATAGTCTTATATGCTATGGCTTCAGTCTGATTTGCTGCGTTTTTGCTGATCATGACGAAAGTTAAAAATCTGTTGTGTAGTCGCTTGCAACTGCATACAGTCGTATTCTAATATTACTAATTATAGTAGGGGAGAACGAGATATATACAAATAAAGAAACTGCGAAATGGTACTGTTTAAAGGGCAGTGTAATCGAAATAAGAGAGGGGCGGCAAGACTTTATGCCATTTAATTTCCCACTCGAAGACATCCATCTTATTGCACAATTGCCCGTGCTGTTCAGTGCTTGTATAAAAGTGGGAGTTGCAATAGACGTATTCCCTGTCTCGTGCCCTCACCATTATTTAAGTTAATTTGGTCATTCTGATATAATAAAACCCCGATTCATGATTGGCGCATCATTCCACATTATGCTATAATTTGAACGGCAAATCTTGTATTATTTTGCTGCTATTTGTTAAAACAAGTTGTTTTAATCTTTTCAGTACAAGTTGTATTTCTTTAATTTAATTTTTATTGTTTACCATACCGCAATACAAATTGTCAATCTATGATGTTTACTACGATATTTTAATTTTTCTATGAATTTTTTTGCTCTTTCTGTAGATAGTAAATTACTGTGCTCTAAACTCACTTTATATACGACCCCCTTTTCTGTGCAACACAGATGCTTCAAACTTATGTAGGCATAACTCGGCCAGTTTTTATCGTAATAAAATGAAACGTTTTGTGTTTACTTTGTTTTTGTGTACTGCATCTTTTTCTAAATATAAGTGATAAGACCTGGGGACCGTATAAAAATTATTTTTTATAATTTTTTTGTAAATGGGTCTTTTGGTTCGAAAAGCACGTAAAAACATTCCTTACCTTTTTTAAAATATTTTTTAAATTGGAAGTGCATATCTAAACCGAACGGTTCGGAAATAAGCTATTGGGTCACATTAAAACTGGACACCCTGTATATATATATATATATATATATATATATATATATATATATATATATAAAGGCCATCTCTTACCCTAGAGTCAGTTGCAGTCTTGTAAAAAAAATACTTTTTTGTATTAATTTTCTGACTGCAATACTTCTTTGACAGTAGTATGACCCATTCATCAATATGAATTTATTGATGTGGTCCGCGGATCATTGTGAATTGGCTCTCGAACGTGTGAAAGGTTGAAGACCTTTACTTTACTGGATTAAAATATGATAAAATGTAGGAATAAATACAAAAAGTATTCTTTTTTATTCAAAAGAAATTCTTTTTTGGAAAGAAAAAAAGTACTATACTGGTGACATCATATGTTATGCATAGAATCATGTACATAAAAGTTACATAAAGTTGGATTTGAGAAGTTTTATTTATTTGAAATTAATTTTTTGTATTTACATGGAAAGGGGTAGGTCATTTGTGATCAAATTTATTCTGGAAAAATACAATTGACTGGAATTATTATTCTGGATATCCACATCATTCTACTGCTAATGGTATTAATGTTCACTGAATTATTGATTTCTGTTAATTTAACTTAAATAAACTAGTGTTGTAAATTAATGAACAACTTTTATCTCCTTATACGCAAGGAGAAAACTCAGGAACTTTATCAAAATATATATTTTTCTCAATTTTAATACATTTTGTACTCGTACATGCAGTAAAGAGTGAAAATTTAACAGAAGTCTTTGATATTGGAAATCGTAAAGCATCAGAAATAAGTTGTTTTATATTTTTACTTTTGGTGATTTTGAAAAAGAAGACCTTTGAGGACTAAAATTAATTTAATTTTTTTCGTGGTTGTCTTCCAAACATATCCCAGCTTACATTTTACACTCTAGTTCCAAGAGTTAGGTATGAAATGTCTTGAAACACCTTTAATTATATAATTTGTGCTTCTAAATATATTAAAAACACACAGAAGTTTTAGATTTCTAAATCAACTACAAATCTAATATAGCTTATTTCATTTTCAAAGTATTTTTTTCAATATTAAATTCTTTTTATGTTAAATGAAATAATTTTACCTGTGTGTGAGAAACTGACTCCGTAAGATAATAATTTCTTTTTTTTAAATATATTTTCTACAAATCTTAGAATTTTGAATATTTTTTAGCATGATCACAAAAATCTTCGTTTTGTTCAATTTTTCCTGAAAAAAATTAAATAAAATAATTTTTTATACGGTGTATTAAAATACTAATCATACTCAAATTTGAATATCTGCATAGGAAAATAAAAAAACAAAAGTGAAATTAAAAGTTTTTAAAGAATACAAACACGAAATAATATTTTCCTTGGAACGTGATGAAACACAGTTCCTAAATTCCAGACAAAGTCAAACGAATGTTTCTATGTAGGAAAAAAAGCACCATAAAGAAGATCAATAGGCCCCAATAAAAAGATGAATTTGAAATTCAAATATAAGTATCTTCAATTTTCACAGGTATTTTTTATCAGGATAAAAAAAAGTCCCTCCTTTTGGCAAGTAGATCTTACTGGCATAAAATATCACGACTCGTTTGTTCCGTTCTTCTGTATATTACATTTCTGTTGTATATTTTCTTTCCTTTGAATAGAGGAAGAAAAGTCACATAGAGTGACCAACGTTGAAATATGCTGATCTTTTGGAGAAATAATTCCCAAAAACAAAGGAGAGTTTTATTCTGGAAGTCAAAGTGATATTTTTCTCTCAGGCTTCCTAACTTCGAATTTGACTGTAGAAAATCTAAAGACAAATTCTTTTGAAAACAAAGGAATTTGAATGTAGAAACTAATTTGCTTTGTTAAACATATTCAGATCAATAGTCTATGAGAAAGATAGGGTAAATGATGATGCATAATGATGGATGAATGGTGATGCATGATGGATCGTGATAGGTCCCCAGTGCATTTCTGTATTTTATTGCCTACAGGTGGTTGGCTGTTTCGGCATACTCCAGCCACTGGATAAAAAGTGTGGGTCCAGATTTGTGGCCACCACGATCGCCAAATCTAACACCATTTGATTATTTCTTGTAGGGCTATCACAATGATGTTATTTTGAGGCAGAGTGACTAAACAAACGGATTTAGTTGCTTGTCTGCATGCTGCTTTTTTTTGTGGATACCACGCGGCTGCCAATTATGCACTCGCCCATTCCATGGTACGCTCAAGCCTGCATCTATATGTATGGAGGACGCTTTGAACATCTACCCTTATAAATATTTACAAATACTGCTGTTGATATGTTCAATATGGTGTATTTTCCTTGCACCGTCATACTTTTTTTTCGTATTTTTCTTGTAAACTATAGATTGTACAGGCACAGTTTTTGGGCTTTTTTTTATTCACTCCTAAAAAAAATTTCGCTGTGTACAGTTTGGGTGCTATTTTTGAGATACCCTGTATTTCACAAAAGGGAAATGCGTAGTTACACGTTTTGAAAGTAACTTACAAAAGAAGTAACAATTTAGATTGTTCTACGATTAGGAATTGGAGAATTTCGATAATTTTTATTTAAAAGTATTTTTTTTTAAAATTTGACACTAAATCAGTATGTAAGAAAAGTGATAATGTTATAAATTGGAATAAAGCTTCATCATTTGTCACAGAAAAAATGAATATCCATTTTAAAGCATTTTCTTTTCCAGACGATAATTAAAGGCCAATTTGATTCACACAATATCTGATTAGAATTTTTTTTATCGATTGAAAGGCTTAGCTGTAAAATGTAAAAAAGTATATCATTGACTTAGCAAGGAAATGTAAATCAGTGAATTAATTGAAGCATAAAGATTTACGATTTATAAAATTGTAAAACATAGCGAAATGTTTTTGTAGTTGAGTTTTAAAGTAATATAATATTTTATTCTTTGTATTAAAAAAGTAAAAGCTAAATATTATAAAAATTGAACATGTGATACCAGTTGAGTACTAGATTTCTGTAAATTTCTTTTATTCAAATAAAAAAAAAGTATTGGAAAATTTCAGGCTGTTTTCATCTAACATGAAAGAATTGATCTAAACTCAGGACATATATTTCCAGATTTCCAGACAGAAAAACTCTCCATTTCATAGAAATTTAAGAAAAGAACCCTTCTATCTATCTCTTGTGCCGTATTCTTAAAATTTAGAAACATTTCGCTGAAACGCAAACTTTCCCCCGGAATGTATACAACTGTAAACACATTAGCTGTATAGGAAATGAAATGGAACATAATTTATAAAAGATTAATGGATTGATTCAGACATAAATAGATAACGTTGTAAAATGAGCTACTCTTAATAGAATGTTGCGAAGTCAAAATATAATATATATTAATAATATTATATTTCTATCTTGGAAAATATGTTATGATTTTACATTTTAATTGCACATGTTGACAATTAATGTAGCTTTTAAGATGATACATTGTACTAAAAATCAGATGCATTTTACAATTAGTTGCATAAAGTAACAAATTAATGTTATACATGTATGCAAATATATTTTGCCGTCATAGTTAAAATGTTGGTATCAGTTATACATCATACACTAGTGAATAACTGCAAAGGAGGTATCACGAATGTTTATTCTCTAGAATAAAACTAAGGGCATGCCAAAGGCAAGTAGGGATAAAATAATGTCGCATTGTTTGTACATTATAATAAAAATAATTTGTAATGCTCTGAAATACAGAAAGTTTTGAAAGTTAGAAAAAGCTTTGAAGCATGGAGCGTTTACTTAATGAAGTATACGAAAAACGATGAAATACTCTCTAACGGTATCAGCTACTTTTAAGA
The DNA here is from genome assembly GCA_019973975.1 of Trichonephila clavata. NCBI lineage: Eukaryota > Metazoa > Arthropoda > Arachnida > Araneae > Nephilidae > Trichonephila > Trichonephila clavata. Next base: position 49,885 of record BMAO01013279.1, on the reverse strand, counting down.
ACGTTTTTAATATGGGAGAGTGTCATCTATTTTACTAGTGCTTAAATACTTTGCATAACATGATTTAGCAGCTGCTGAGGCAGCTTATCTCACTCCTTTTTTAGATCAGAGATAAGGATGTTTTTATTTCTTGATGGATAATGCCGATTTGCAAGCCACCTCTCTACAGTCTCTCAAACATTTTCCATGCAAAGTAGATCTGGAGAACATACTGATTATACAAGTCATTGAATAGTTACCTTGTTTAGACAATTCTCAGTAGTGTTTGTTCAATGACATGTTGCGTTGTCAGCCATGAAAATAAATTATGGTCAATTAACATGCTTGCCTTTTCCAACTACATCAAGGGCAGAAAAAATTTATGAATGTATTGATGCCCTTGCTTTGAAGCATATATGAAGAGCAGTGTCATACTTTACTATCATAGTTCATCATAGTTTACTATCCTCATCATATCATACTTGATAGTGATCATTTCCCTGAATATTTTCTGGCAGATAAAGTGTATCACTCTCATGCCAGATTATATGATTATCATTTACAATTAGACTTAATACTAAGCTTATGTTCATTGAATTCCGTGCGCAAACCCAGTCCTAAATTAATTTAATTACCATAATTACGATACCATTGCGAACAGGCTCTGGCTGTGAGGTCTGGAAAAATGCATAAAAGATCTTCCTGGCGTAAAGACATTCTCCTCTCAATTTTCTGATAACAGTTTTTTCGGAAGCAGCAAAATACTCATCTGTTCCGTACCTGACTGAGGGGAGCCGATTTTGTTTTGTTAATTAGGTAATTTACCCGTCTTCTCTGTAAGTGTCATTCTTTCAACAAAACTGCTCTTGTGAGGCTTACTACACATTATAGCGTTTCGGAAGTTTTTAGGAGGACTGGAAACTTTCCCCCTTTTCTTTAGTAATTCTAATAATACAATCACGTATAAAATTATCTTAGTGATATCAGGAAGATATGCCTAAAATTTCATGTTCTTCAAACAAGGAATTTCCTCTTAATTTTTTTATTTTGAACAACAAGCATCCACCGCATCATTTTTTTTATATACGAGTACCTTATCAAAATTAATACGTAAAACATGTGTGTTATAGTAAAAAAAAATGCATACATGTAATTATTTTCCAGTGTCTCTCCCTATTTCTAATGTCTATATTTTTCTGGCATAAAATTTGCGTATGATATAAATCAGAGGTTCCCAAACATTTTAGATCCCTTAGCCCTTGCCAGGTATATCAGTTTTGGATAGACCCCTACTTACTATTGAATTTTTGCAAACGCATCAACTTAAATGTGATTTTGACAGCTGGTATAGAGCTACTTACTTTAAAAGTTTTAAATTTCTAACTGTATTCCAGTGTTTAAAACTTAAGATACAACATTTTAATTAAATAAATGAAAATTTAATTAATACATAAAATAACTTACATAAATTAACTGAGCGACAAACATATGCTTAGAGAGATGAGGAATCTAGAGATTCAATAATAAATTTTCAACATTTCGTATCAGTCTCGTTAGATTTAACCCTATATACTCGGTTAATAGTGTCCAGTCTTTTCTTCTTTCTTTGTTTTGGAGTTTGGCAAACATGCTGAAACTTCTCAAATGGAAAAGCTCAATGCCAAACTTTCTCAAGATATTCCATAACTTGGGATAAATAGTAGGTATATATTATTAAAGCCAAAATTGCTGACATCCGTTTCTGAACTTTATTTTAAGATCTTCGTTAGTGCCTAGTTCCTGTAATTTGAAATATTTTTTGTTCAATGTGACCATATGAAATGATTGCTGACTGTGATATTACCATAGTCAAAGCATTAACAAAAACTTAATTTAAAATTTAAAAAAATGGGCATTTAAATGTAGGTTAAAACGTCTTTTTTTTTCTGTGGCAATTAAAAAACTAGGAAAATTTGTGACATCCAATATTATACCCCTTTAGCTTAATTCTTACAAGAAACGCTGAAATGAGAACCTTGTTTTAATAAAACTTATGCTGTCTCCTTGCAACGGCAAATTAACCTCATTAAATTTAGTAAATTAATCTGTTAAATAGATACGTCTGGTTTCCATTTGATTGAATTTCCTTTTAAAATTAAAGTTAAGGTCTGGTTGTTATGAGAGTCACAGTCGTATAGACCCCCATTTACACCTCATGGACCCCCAAATTATTTTTTTGCAAACGTGGACCCCTGGGGGTCTATATAGACCACTTTGGGAATCACTGCTATAAACGATACTAGTATCCATCTATAACAATTGCCCACCAGTGTATTAAACTCATTTCCGAAATTAAGGTCCCAAACATGTTTTCCGACATAGATCTGAATTTCTACCAGTAAAACTGATAAAATTCCTATTTTATATATTTTGAAGATAGTGTAATACAATATCAACTTTCGGTTTCTGAAGAGAATTTGTTCAGCGTTAGTTTTCGCAGTACTACTGGATTGAGACCGTTTAAACATCTGGGAATTTTGCCCGCAGGTTCGTGAATATTGCATTAAAAAAGTTAGCCTGTTTGCAGTGAGAATAACTTCTCATATTCGCTTAGATGATTCCTTGAGATTGAGATTTATTGGCAGGTATGAAGTTGGTCAGTTCTGCCTCAAGCGTAGAGGCTTCGATGATCACAAGAGTTAATGAAAGTCATCTCCCGGCAGTGGAATCAATTCCAAACAAGCAGTAGTGTCACCAGGAAGTTCGACCAAGACTAACACAGAGGAGCGACATCTGCACAGGATCGCTACTTAGCAGTATGAGCACGATGACATCGGCTCCTAATACTGTTCGTGACCTTGCCGATGTGCCTTGAAGAAGAATTTTCAGGAAGTCTACAGACGTCTTTCAGAACCTGAACCATCGTCCACATTTGTGTGTCCTTTTGACCGCATCCCTCAGAAAAGATAATTATTGTGGAGCCGAAATCATCAGTCGGGGACAACATAAGAAAGGGGCGTATTCTTTTCAGTGATGAGTCAAGATGCATCCCACAAAGCGATTCTCGTCGACACTTCATCTGGAGAGAAATTAGAGATTGTTTTCATCCCTCCCACGAAACAAAAATCTACAGGGCACCCGGAATGTTGGACATTCTTGCACACTATTATGTCTTCGATTCGGATACTGTCAACTCACAACGAGGTCCTCGAAGTTTATGCGAGGTTGTTCTGGCTTCTATGGAGCTGGACTACACTTTTATGGACGATAATGCGTGGCTACAAATGGCTAACATTGTTGATTAGTTTCATAAAATTGAGGGTATTCGCCGCTCGGATTGACCCTCGGAGTTTCCGGATCTTGGTCTAAGAAGATCCTTTTTTCACACAAACAGCCCAGCCCCTCTTCTAGACCCCCAGGAGTTAAAAGTTGTTCTTTCGGAAGAATGGACTTTGTTGCCATAAACCTATAATGACACCCTCAGAAGCAGTATGCCCGCTCTTTGGGAGACTTCTGTACCAGGTCATAATGGACATACTCTATATTAGATACTTTTCCCGAAAAAAATTATTTATCTCTGATACATGATTTCACACTTTTTGATAAGACCCTGTATCTTAATTAAAAATTAAAATCTTTTCTATTTTATTAAATTGCTGTATTCCTTCTCACAATGTAATACGTCTCTGTGCCATAATTTGTGGCAACACAGTAAATAGTACATCAGTTTTAACAGATTTTATGTTGGTAACATTAATTTTGGACGTGAGGTATATGCTGTGAAAAGAGGAATTTGTACTTGGCAGAAACATACCCCCGAATACTGATAAATAAACAAATATAAATATTCCTCATCAAACATTCTAAAAGTAGTTTATCCACATGCATTCTATTTCACTGTTCAGGTATTAACTTAATAAAAAATAAATAAAACTATAAAACTGCGAGGAAGTCGACTGAACAATTTACCTTTTAGTTTTCATGTATGGATTTGGAGCGCGCTATCTGCTAATAAAATTTTCCATGAATTAAATTAATAAATTGAAATGGTCAACTTGACTTTTTTCTATTGTTTAGTAAAATATTTAAAAATTCTTCTGCTCCTTATTCAGTTGAATGTAAGGCTTTTTAACAACCTCAGAAAATGATAAATACCAAACGAGATCCTGCATTTGTCAAATGTTTTCTATTTTGCAACATGCTCTATGAAAAGTCAGTGAACGTAGTACAAAAACGAAATATCATTTTGATTTGGTTTAACGGGATTCCACGACTCAGTTTTAGTATCCTGTAACGCTGCATTCTACATTAATGGGTTTTTAAAGTTTAAGAAACCAACTAAGTATTAACCTAGTAGTAGCATCATTAAATAACTACGAAAATTTAAAATTATGAACGAACCGAATATAGAAATAACGTATTAAGTTACAGAATTTCCTTATTTTCTTGTGAACCTCAACTAGATATTCAATCTAAACCGCTATACAATTATCAATTATGCAGATTTCTTGACAATTCTATAAATCTCTTAGTTTTATTGCTATGTATTTTTTATTCAGTTTACACTAGAGTTTCTCTGCCTTTTTTTTACTGTGCCCCACATAAGCCTTTGAAAAATTCTTATGTACCACCTGTACATACATACATATGTACAGGGTATATATATAACTTAACTATTAAATGAAACTTAAAGGTTTTACGAAATCACTAGAAAATTACAATAAGTAAATTTTCAAAACTCACAAAGAAAAACTGAAATAAAAATAAAGAAATTAGTGAGATCATTGCTTTGAAGTTTGTTGCAAAGATATTTTTTGCCGTGTTCTAATTTAGTCTCAAGTCTCCCGTTTTCTTATATCCAGCCTATTTATTCTTCTTAGTAGCAGATCATTTATGGAACTAATTCTTGATTCAGTTTTATATTAAGATACACCAGTTATCTTGCACGTTTGGTTGCATTTGTATGTTTCATTTTGGTTTCTTCTGAAAGCCATGCAATACTCCTTTTAAATTAATTAACAGTTTAATTGATTCATCGTTTTGCATTTCTGCGAGTACTTCTGATACTGTAAATCTGAAGTATTAGAAACATCTATTAACATTGACTGCATCCTCCAACTTGGGAAATCAATTTTTTTTGTGAATCAGAAAACCTTTCTTTTAAATCAACAGATAAAGTCTTTAAACGATCGACAATAACATTTATAGTGTCATGAGTTACTTCTCCTTTTTGGAACCAATAAACTTTCAACATTTTTGTTGGAAATATATTTTTGACATAATTCAATAAAAGTTAAAAAACCAAATATCTTCACTTTTGAATCGATAAGAATTTTATTTATTCCCTGAAGTTGTTTATTTAAATAATTTCTCATAGATATCAGCTAAATAATTTATACATGTTTTACAATTGATCGTTAATAGCTTCTTTATTTCAGGTTCTTTACTTAAATAATCACTAAGAGTATATCAAATATTTGAATGAACCTTTTTAAGCAGTTTCCTTTCAAGATTCATCTTATTTCAGTGGGAAGTATGAGTCTCACATAGTCTTCATTTTGTTCTTCAGAAAATAACTTGAAGAAACATTCATATTTGGCATTAGCTTTAGTTGCATTGATACACTTTATAACTAGATTATGTATTTCATTTAGAACATGTAAAATGCTTTTGCTATTAGGTTTTCCCTGTGAATGACACAATGCACAAAAAGCATGTTTGGATTTTCATCTTTCATCACATTTAAGCAACCAATTTTCGTTCCCATCATAAAAAGTGCACCATTTGAGTGTGTGTTACATTTTTCATTGGTATATTATTGACATCTAAGTATGTTTTAGTTTATTATTAATATTTTCGGAGGTAGTGCCGCTTTCTATTGATTTACAGAGCAACATTTCTTCGGCAAAATTATCTTTATCAACGTATCTTAAGTAAGTTAAAAGTACGGCCTCATTGTCTCTCAATGTTGATTCATTAAATTGTAAAGAAAATTTAACAAGTTGCATTTCAGTACCCGCACTCATTTCGTCTGCTTACAACTCTGATCAATTATTCTCTAAACCAGTACTTTTTCAAATTGCCCCCTTGTGGGATGTAGGCTCTATTTTGAGAAACACTGGTTTACACACTCTCTTTTCATTACTTAATTCACAATTACTACTATCTTAAAAGATAAATATTTCACTTTAACTCGGGAAAAGTATCATTAAATAGTAGTTTTTAACGATACTGCTTTGTCTCTTCGAAGACCATATTTTTAAGGCGCCATCATGTGTTTGTTAAATTCTTCTTATATTCCTGAACAACATTAAAATTTCTATATTGCTGAAAAAATTTAATTAAAGGCAAAAAGAAGTAAGAAATTTGTGGCACTGTGTATCCGGAGGACAGAACTCGCGACGCTCGGTTCCGTAAGCGCGTAACATACCACTAGACAAAAGTGATCATCCCTGTCCGGAGGCTGGCTTAAGTAGATACAACACTACAAATTTATGTTTGTAACCAAGATCTCTTTTGTATCTTATTTGCGTTCAACTCTTATAAACAAAAGAAAAATTAAATTAAAAAAATAGAAATGTATACGATAAACAATAAAAAATAAATAAGCATTTTTAATGAGGTATTTTTTGCATTCTGAACAGTCACTCTCCACAAATAGGGGTTTTCCAGGATCTTGAAAAATAGCTTTTCTTAGCATCTTTCTTTTGAAATAATGCATTTTTATTATTCAACTGGATTCTCCTGAATTTCTTGGATCGCAACTGAGCCTCTGCAATTCACAAAGAATTTTAAAATGCAGATCATTCTTAAAAGATATTCCTCATAAAATTTATTTTCATTGGATACCAGCTCGTTGTGACATTGTTGGGAATGAACATGCTGACGTTCTTGTTAAGAAAGGAACCCTTATGATCCAAAGACTCGCGAGAAGTTCAGCCTTTAATTCCTTAAGGCTTTTTACTAATATGACCCTTAAGTATAATTTTAGAATGGAAGCTATGGAGATGTCGAAGCACAAGAACTAGCCAATCTTGAACGAGAAACCGTTCTAAATTCCAGGGGCTCCTAGAAAAGCTGCTGTAGCTCATTTTAGACTTTTGATAGGACATGACTGTCTCAGATCTCATCTCTACAAAATGGGTATCACCGACTCACTGGACTGTACTATGTGTGACTCTGGTCAGCCTATGATCGCTGAACATGGTCATTTGCCTTGTACTAATTAGTTCTAGTTCTATTGTTCAAATATATTGAAGAGCATGTTCACTAATAGGTATAGGTGACATGGTATAGAGTGTGGTATTTGTAAAATAAATTATTCAACTGAAATACTATTTGGCCCAGCATCGGTATTAGTAAAACTCGCCTGGTTCATGCTTATTATCAGTTTGGACGTTTCACCAAACCAAGCAGAATTTCATGTATTTTTCTCTCATCTCTGGTAAAAATATGTTTCATTTGTTTTTATATTTAAAAAAATTAGTGATAGACTAGATGTTAACGTGAGAAGAAAGTAAAACGTTATAGGTAATTATGATCGATTTAAATATGATACAAAAATCTGTTAGGTAGGATTATAAGTAAAATTTGTTGAATGTAGAGAAGGAAAACCCAAAATATTTAATGAATTTTAACTTAGTGATCATTTACTTGACGAGCCGCTGTTTTCCACAGTATTTTATACAGTTTTGGGATTTCCTATTACAAAATAACGAATTTTTCTTCATATAATAAAATCGTTGTGTTTTATTCACTGTTTTCTAGAAATATTTGATCCATACCTTCACCCAAAATGTTAAGTATATTCAGTTGGAAATAAAAGCACATAAGAAAGAATAAGGAATAAAGAATGCATAAAAGAAGCAAAAATCATTCAGAATAAAGACATAGAACCATACTTTACCCGGTACTTTAACCTCCTCGGTCAATGGAAAATCTTTCTTGAATTCCTCAGAGAAATACCAAGTCTTCCTGGAGGGGAAAAGCAACCTCAAAAAGAAAAGCAGATTCTTACGAATGAAAGAATTTTTGAAATTCAAATGAGAATCTTCTTCCTTTTCCACAGGTTCTTTTCGCTGGCGGAATTTAGTCTCGTTTGGCAAGCCGACTGCTTCACGCAAGATACGGGAGATTCATTTGATTTGATCTTTCTTACTTTAATTAATTATCATGTCCTTACTTGGAATTTGAAACAAGGATATTTAGATAAAAGTATTTAAGAAGACGCTATGTTAAGGCAGCAATCAAGATAAGAATTTTTAGTGAAATAAAATTTTGTTGAAGCAAAACATTGATGTATAAAATGTTACTTTTTTAGTCCCTAAATTCTCGGTCATGTAATTGGCCACAGACTTTCGACTGTAAACCTTGTTTGCATCGCTTAATGTACACAGTATTTCTTAACCCCTTAAAACCAATTAATTTTTTTTACCCAAAATGTTTTTATTCCCCCCCCCCACTCAAAAATGCACATTTTTTATATATATCTAAACGCCTGCTTAATAAAATGAGAAAATGGAAAAAAATTTATTTTAATTTTAAACTTTAGTTTTCTTACCTTTTTTTTATTTTACAATTGTGGTACACAAAAATCCTTTAATATTTGATTTTTAAAAGTACATTCTGCATGACATGAAGATTTTTTCGTTTATCTCAGAAAACATTTAATGCTCATATTTTTTCAAATAGTTCAGGGCACTGCGTGCGTGTTTCTTTTAAAAATAATCCAAATAAACAGCAGACAGTTATGGGGATCTGTATAAAAATTTAATTCGTTTTTTCACACACAAAAAATGGCCGCGGTAGCCAAGTGGTCAATGTATCGGATCATGGTAGGCATGTCATGAGTTCGAGTCCAGTACCACTAAAGACCCACCGTGTAGGGGAGCGATGAACGTTAAATCTGTCGAAAGCTCAAACGTCCTCCCGTTGGTGTGGTGTGTTATTTAGGAGAAGGGATGCAAGCTCAGGTGTCGTCCTCGTCACTCGACCGTGGTTCAAAATTATGAGGTCCGTCACCAAAAGGCCCTCGTGTAGCTGAAAAGTGCGACGTTAACATTCACTCACTCACTCACACACACGAAAATAGTACTTTTGTTACTTGTTTTATCCGTAATTTCAAAAATCCTCAGTCTGAATGCAAAATCATTACAACAATAGAACACCAATTTCAAGAGCATCAGAATTCCTACCTTTATCAAAGAAAAATTCCCTACCTCACTATAAAGAAAATTCCGCATGAAAATCATTCCAATATCATAGAAAAACTGCCTCACCTTTTCAAGGCCCTAGCACTAAATAATAGTACCATAAAAATTAAAATTGCTCGCAAATCAAAGAAAGGAAGAAAATATATAAATACCCGTACAGAGTACAGGGAAACCGGTAGCGGTCAATTTTCGGTACCCCGTAGGATGTAAAGGCAAACCGGTTAAGGAGTTATCAGAAGAACAGAAAAAGAAAGAATTATAATGATCTGTAGGATTACCAACACATAACTCAAAAAAAAATAACCTCCCAAAATATGCTGCGAATGCTGACTGCATTAGTGTTTTCTCTCTCTCTTCAGATTATCAATTAAATTTAAAAGAAGAGTATTATATTGAATAAATTAAATATCTTAATGATTTAAGAATAATCAGATGCACATGAAAACTAGCATTTATTTATTGTTGCTGTTTTAAACTTTTTATGCTTTATAAGTAAGGGAAAAAACTAATGGGAATTCAACAGCATATTTCAAATCTCTTTCTGATACATTACATTTGTATTTTTTAAATATTTATTTGCTAAAAATTTTCAAGGCAGATATTATTATATTTTGAATTGTAGAATTTATATAATTCCGCTACGCTACATATGAAATAATGAGTTCCAATAGTTTCAGAGAAAAACAACTTATTTGTTTATATAAATATACACATATTGCATTAATACATATTATGAACCAATAAGCCTAAATACTATCAAAGATAATTTACACATTCATGATTAAGGATGCATAAAATGGGATGTGAATGATTGTTGTTGAGATAAACATGGTTTTTAAATATTTTTGTAAAAATAATCACTTTTTCATGTAAACACTTTTATTTATTTCGTTACAATTAAAAATATGCTGTTTGATAGTGTTGCTTACCCTATATATGTCAAAAGAATATTAGATTATTTTTTTGATCAGCCATTGTATAAGTTGCAAATAAATTTTTTTTTAAAATTATACATTCTTTTAAAAAAAATAAGACAAGAAATCGATACGTTTTCCTACATATTTTATACCTCATTTAGCTCTCCCTTTCTCTCTATTTTTGCAATAAAATACATGCAAGAACAATAATGTCTTAAGGCAATGTAATAACTGAATTTGTATAATATGATATTTATAAAACTATCTTGTACTTTGTCGTGGCTCAATGCCACCCCTTACACTACCATCTCCCCGTCTATCAGTAAATATTACTGGATGTGTAGGCGGACTTAAGTGATCGAAAGCCATAATTGCAAATCAATAGATTTATTGATTCTAATTAACACAAAAGGGTAGAAACATACAATTGAAATTTAAGAGAAACAAAATAAAGTGGAGTACGAAAAGGGGAATTACTACTAGCGGAATAACATAATAGCAACTGAATCTATGAAAGCTTAAACACGCACAATTACAGCTACGCCACGTACGAATATTCGCAATATCTTATATTAAATCACTGACCTTATCTTTTACATCGGCTGTTCCATTGTGATGATTTCTGCCTTGCTGACTGGTTAGGAGAATGGTGAAGGATCCACACTCTGTAACACTGATTTTTACAAGCTTCGATCAACTTCTCCACGCGTAGCTCCACACGTAACTGCTATCTCTGAATGTCAACAACTGCGTGCTGTCCTCGTGATGTTTACTTCACTTAACTTCACTCGTCTATCTCTTCACTTTACTTACCCTTTTAACTCGCGAAACCCGAACTTATATAATATATCTTATTTGCATAAATCACGCCTTGCTCTTGATGAAGATTGTTTTAAATAAAAAATTATTTTAGGAAAAATAGAGGAGGTTAATCAAAAGACTGTCTAGATCCGTCACAACTTTAGTTAACCTAAAAATGTCCAAACATTATTTTTATTATATACTACTTTATTATCACTACCATTTTTTCAGTCATTCTGTTCATCTATGTATTATTTCTCTAACTTCAAATGAGAAATCATTGAAATCTTTTTAAAGCAAATTCTTAATGCTCAATGAAGAGAGAGGGCTCGTGTGTTGTCGTTCTCTCAATCATGGACTTTCTTCTTAAATTAGAGTGATACTTTTTAAAGTAAATGTGTTCGGATATCCTCAGAACATAATCTGTGTTAGCAAAAAAAATTGAGAAATAACCATTTTCATATTTTTTAATAATGCAAAAATGAACGAAGTATAACTCTTATTCAAAACTGGTCTAATTAAAGCCCCTTTTATGTCGAGCGTATCGTCCAATTGGCTGTAAGTTCTTTGAAGGTATCATAATGACCCTATGATTGTCTTTCCAAGGAACGAAGACACTGACAACTAGAAAAATAACTCTTCTGGTTTTGTTACCTGTTTAATGTAATGCTAGTTGCGCAGTTGAAAAGCGGGTTATCATTGAGGTTAACATTCACTTACTTTTAAAATTCAGTTCTTTGCTTTCTTGATACAAGGAATTAGTAAGCAAAATTTCGAGATTAATTTTAAAGGATTGATTAATTTTATCATTTATTTTGATTCATTTCAATGGTTCTTGTGATTGGATAAATATGAATGATTTTTTTTTGAAAATATATATATATAAGTCAATTTTATTAATAATAGAAATAAAAACAATCTTAGGAAATAGATATTTTTTTTTAAAAATATATATATATGCTTGTATTGTGTAATGCTCTGTAGATTGTAAATTGGGAATTGTAAAATTTTTATGAAGCCTTATATTTTAATAATGATGAAAATACTAAATTTTGATCACATTTTTGGGAGACAAAATGCGATAAATTTGCAATATTTTGAATTATACAAAAATGTCTTCATGACAAAAACAAGAAACTTGATTTACGTTCCGTTTATTGACTACTGGATATTCTTATAAAGCTTTCTTTCATGCTTAATTCTACAAGCACGAGAAATATTCAATTAATAAGTTTCTTCTCTATAATTAAGTCTTCCGCTAACACATTTTCTGTCTCTCTCTTAACTATTATCGTAATCACATACAATCCTGTTATACTCGAGCAACGTAATATTTACGCTAATTTATTCTAACAGGAACTCCAATCTATTCTAAGAAAAACTAAAATTGAAATTGAAATTCCCGTCTTGAGACAGACTGTTTAAACTTTGGGTTTAACTATTTATTAGATTTCCTCGTTCAAGGTATTAAGCAAATTGAATCTCTTTATAGTAAAGGACACGTGCTTAGTACACTATCAGAAATCGTAAGTGATTATTATAAGCGATATTTTCTTTTTGCAAATGCAATGTTTGTAAAGTAATTCCATGGGCAGATTAAATTTTCTTCTAGAGAAATTGAATTTAGGCCTAACTGTTTGAATTTTCTAAACTTATCAGAAAATTTACTGCATTACGGCTAATACCGCATTTTTTGAAAACTTGTTGTAATAAAGGAAATATTTTTCAGAATTTAATATTTTTTCCACTTGAAAAGTAGTTAACGCAATAATTGTAATTTCCACCATCAAATTATTTTTTTGTCAGTTAATTTATATATAGCTAGCTGGTACACCCGTTCTTCGCACGTGAATTGAAAAGAAAACAATACAGATTGAAGGATAAAGAAGTTTTTAATGAGTTAATTTTACGCGAATTGTAAATTAAACAAAGAAAAAGCTTTTTGAATATCTCAGCTGAACAAAAAACCCATATTTGTTAAATTAAAAGTCTGAAGGTCTTGATAGTAATAAATTTTTTTCATTTATAGCGCACCTTAACATTCTGTGGGGGTCGATTTTTGAAAATGCATTCCTTCTGCTCAGTAAAAGTAACACATTGTTACAAATTTTGTATAATGGACGCTTAAAATAGAGTAAATAATGTATAAAGGATGTGTAATACGTTAATATTACTTTCTGTTGTATTTATTTTATGTTAAAATTATAATATTCGCAAGGAACGCCGTTCCATACATTATAATAGCGATTGAATTGAAACATAGCGAAATATTGGTGATAGAGACAAGTTGGCATACTTTTTGGCGACCACGTTGTCAGCTTTGCTGTTGTTTGAATGGTGCAGAAGTTTCTTTTCTTCAGCACCACCTGGTGGAGAGCTGCAACAAAGATAATATCACAAAAAAATCCTAAAGATAATAAACATCCTAAATTTGTGGTTTCCTTAGTTCTGAATCACGTATATTATGCTAAATAAATTTCTTGTATTTCCTACCTCAGTAAAGTTATTAACATTTTTAGCTTTTATAAGTTTATAAAGACACATACCCATTTTATTAATATGACTAAAGAACGTAATAAATTTCTTCAGAAATAACTACAGAATTCTTAATTACTCTTTCAAATTTAAAGTTATAAGAATTCATAGCAGAATACATGAATTGATGCTTAAATAGACCGGAGTAATGAAAAATGGTGCTGAATGAAAGCAATAACATTAAATTTATATAGAGTTGAAGTTCATTTTGTTTTAATACTAATTATTTACATTGCTGTATAAATTTGAATAAATGTTTTTGTTTAGAATTTTTGTGAAAGATCCTTAAAACAATATGAACATTTATTTTTAAAATTTCTAGTGACTCTCCATTCTATATCTATCTTGAAGACAAAATCATATATATATATGATTACAAATTTTTTTTAGTTTTAATCATGTTAATTCATCTCTTTCTTGTAGAGAAATTTGATTATATATATATATATAAGTGGTTATTTATTTGAAATTCTTGTATTCTATATTTTGTAATTATAACTAGGATAGTTAAAATGCATTAAAAAGAAAGAGCATTAAATATTTTAATACTAGAATATTAAATTTTATAAAGAAAAACGAATTAAGAACAAGGATTGCTGTTTTACTTTATTTAGTTAAATATGTTCATCAAAATTCTTAGCTTGAGAAAGCAAAATAATTTAATATTTCAAATATAGCTAAATCATACTTGATGAATCTTAGCATTCTTAATTTAAATTTGTCTTAGAACACAGAAAAATTAATTTTATTCTGTAGAATTAACAAGGACCAAATAGGATATTCATTTAAGATCGGTTTCAACAAAATTTTACTATTCTCGTTTTTGTTTTCAGGCTATTTGGCTAAAAATTTACCTCTCATCGTAAATATTATTCCCCATTAAAAGTTTGAAAACAACTGAAAATCAGGATCCTATTCTTTCTCTTGTGAATATGTGATGTCGACTGACAATTCCAGAATTTTGGCTCATGGCAACATGTTACCTTCTAGTCGCAACTTTTAATTGATTAGTCACAATTCACAAGTTATTGGGAATGGAATTTTATTCCTGTTATCCCAATTTCTAATGATTCTCCTTACTACCCGCTGAGTGGTTAACGTTTATTAACCGCCCCGGGGTAATGCATCATTTCTCTGTCATTCTTATCGACAGTGAGAAAGGGATAATCGCCATCCATCTTTTGAGAAGTGCATTGGGTAAAGGGCAGAACTTTATTTCAACAGCTAAGATAGATTAATTAACGAACAAGTTTGTGAAAATGATTGAATGAAACAGATATTGCATTAAACCCTTAACTAGTTTGCCCGTACATTATACGGGCTACCGACAGCTGATCACAACCAGTTTGCCCGTAGGCTGTACAGGCATTGATACTTTTTTCTGTCTATCTTTGATTTGTACATATTTTTAATTCTTATAGTGAGATCATTCGTGTTTATCCATGATACTCAAATACTTCTCATCTAAGATTTTCTTTGTGGTGAAGGCCGGAATTTTTCATTGAAGGCAGGAATTTAGTTTGCTGAAAATATTCTATAAAGGATAGGGATTTCCAAAGCAATGTGCAGTTTGTTGCTTAAGAAAAAAAATGGAAATATTATCCAGAAAAGCAGATATTATCTCTGTCCTCATTAGAATTAAGACTTAAGAATTACACCATGCTTCAAATCATGTGTGTGTGTGGTATATATATGCATATATATATGCACACATACACAACCTCAACCGTTTGAAAAAAAAGTTACGAGCATGAAATTTTTGTTTGAAAGTATCAGAGATGTTTTTTTAATATATATGGAACACGCCCTTTTTTGCTGATGATCTTGATGTTTGGTGCTGCGCATCTAAAGAGAAACAGTTCGAGCTAAATACTGTTCTGAATAAGTCTCTTGAGAGCCTGGAGGTCTGGAGAATAATATAGCTATAAATTTAGGGAAGACTACTCTTGTCAGTGTGTTTCACCTTAAATAAACAATCTTTCACTTCTAATCGTGCTTATAGAGGCTATCTTTGCTGCATAATGATGTTTCAACTCATCTGGACTGCATCTTGGATAACAAATTGAAAGGGTCCAAGCATGTTGAACACGTCGTCTCAAAAGCTAGGAAGAGACTCCCCAATCTCAAAAGACTAGCTGGTGCTAAATGAGACGTGACAAAGTGTCGTGTCCCAGTCCTATCTTGGACTGGGTTCACATCGCCCGGCGTGCCTGGTGTGGAAGGAAACATATTATCACCAACGAAAGCCATAATTACAAATATTTATTAACAACACACAAATACAATTAACAAGTTACACTATAAGTAGAAACCCTGGAGTGATTATTCAATTCCCTAGATTAATCCTGATACACAACTCTGACATTCTATTCCAACCTTTAAATCTAATATTCCCACTAAATAATCTCAACTATCAGAATTGACAAAGGAGACGAACGTTTACTAACTTCAGGTCGATACTAACTATAATCCCTTTGATTATTTCAATGATTAACAATATCAATTACTATCTAATACGGGCTAAGCTCGCTGGAGAGATCCGTGGTTGATACTTACGACAAGTTTGGCAATTCCTTCTCCTACTTTCTTACTAAATCTAGACTTTATATAGTCGAATTCATTAGCATATCACTTTCTCGTGTTTTTCCCGAGGAGGCTGTGAAATAGAATAATTGCTGGCCCCAAAGTTACCCAAGAGGGTTAATAGAAGTTTGACGCGGATAGACCGTCACAAAAGCTACCCTTAACATTACTTATAAGACCTGTGCTCAGGCTGTTTTAAATTATTGTAATGAGGTGCTGGTTTCTGCTTTGAAAAATCTTGGTAACGCTTGATGTTTTCCAAAACCAGGCCTTACGCTTGATTACTGGAGGAGTTAAAACTACTCCTGTAGTAGTTATGAATTTATTTTGTGATCAACAGCCACACAATAAATGCATTGCTACAACCATAAAGTAAACCTGATTTGGAGGAGATAGAATGTAGCTATCCTTTATAATAGACTTACTAGATTTCCAAATATTTTCTTTTGGCGTGAATACGACTTTAACAGATCATGTAATCTAAAGACTCAGAAGGTGTTTCTTCATTGCGTCCGGGAGATTGCCCAGTATAATGTTATTAATGACAAAGACTATTAACTATTATCTCACATAAATCCATTGGAGCTTATGGTTCTCGATGTCAGATTGGATTTGACTTTGAACGTGAGGAAAAATGACCTTTGCCCAAGTACTCTACGTGCCATTAATACCACTACCTTCGGAAACCAATAATATCCGCTATCCTCCTAATGAGTGGCTTCATATTCACACAGATGACTCCCTTTTATATTTAACCCAGGGCGCTGGTATTGGAGTTTTCTGTGATCTTTTTAACCTTTTCCTTACATGTCGGCTCTCATAAGACTTATTACGACGGTGAATCAAGGCCATTCATTTGGCCCTTAATCAGCTTTCTGCCTATCTCTCCCCTCCTAATAAGGTTGTAATTTTATCAGATTCATATTCTGCCCCTCAGGCCTTGACAAAGAACCAAGGCAAACAAAGTTCCCGAATCCAGAGTTGCAGGGAGCTGCTGAGCAGAATTGCGACTAAGGTTGTCTTCCAGTAGGTGCCTTCTTTTGCGGCCTTTGGAGAAATGAAATGGCGGACCTTTTAGCAAAAAGAGGCACGGATTTTCTCCAAAGATCTATGAGAGACCTGCCTCTTCACTCAGCAAAACTTGAAATTGATAGGATTTATAAAAAATGCTTTCGAGATTCTGCTGCCAGTGCTGCCAAAAATAAATCATGGAGGGCGCTAAGAAAAACTGTGTCTAGGATTCTATATACTCGTGCTGCTGCAGTTCAGATTATTGACTGGATACGACTGTCTTTGTGCTCATTTGTTTTGTTTTACTCTGACTGACTCCCCTTTTTGCGTTCTGTGCGCTTTTGGCCAAGCCATGGAAGTTACTCACCTAGACGTGTGCTCTGCACTTAAGAGTTTGGACTGTATTATGAAGAAATATTGGAGAGAAAGTTGCCTAATGACCTGGCAGTTAATGGTCAGACATTTGATAAATAAATAATATACATAGAACCTTCTTCATAGAATGCAGAATGTACTTAAAAAAAAGAAAGCATTTAGAAGTTTTTGTGTCCAAAAATATGAAATGTAAAACAGTGTGAAAATTTAAAATTGAAAATTAAAATAAATTTTTTCCATGTTTTCATTCTGTTAAGTATTATTATTAGTTATATGGAATAAAAAATGTGCTTTTTTGGAATATTTTGGCCAAAAATAAATTGACCGCTGAAGGGGTTAATGATAGAATTCCATCGAAAATCAAGCATAGGCCAAATGTGACGTAATAAAATATATCTTCATTTTTATATAATATTCCCTACTAAATGATATAATAGTATTCTGATATTATCCAATACATATGAGGTCAAGAAATACTATGAAATATCGTTTAACAGCAAACGATCATCTGTTGTTATGTCTTCATGGTGAGTTAAAACATTAATAACAGATTTTCTTATTTAATTCAAAATAAGAACTTTCTAGATTCAAAAACCATTCCATTAATTTTTATATTCAGATTAAAACTGGTAGGAGTTATCTGAATTTTTGAATAAACTTATCCAAGTTAATTTCAATTAGTTACAAAATAATATATATTTTTTATTTTTTGGATAAATAAGCAAGCAGCTGTTGAGCAAATGTAAAAGAAAGTGTCTTATTCAATAGTTTTACAATTAAATAGCAAGGAGTGGATTTATTTGAATATATCAATACAGTAAAATTTAACTCTTAAAGTATTAAATTAGTCAAAGATCAAAATTGAATTTTTAGACCAATTTCAAAAATATTAACGAAAATATCAATGTAATATTTTTTTAAAATTCCATGAATTTCTTTTGATTATCAATTTAAAAATTTAAACTATATAAAATATTTTTAAATCATGAATTTGGGACTTATGTTATGTTATCAACATTATTTTCTTCTATCTACATATTATTAATTTATTACAATTATGAGAAAGAAGAAGAAGAAATTAATAAAAGCATTCAATAAATTATAACTTTCAATGTGCTCATGCTACTCTTTTAGATATCTTTTTAAATAACTACACATTAATTTAGCTTTACAGTTTTTAAGCTCTTATGCCTTAATTATTTGTGCTCAGATCAAAGCATAGTTTTTTTTAATGTACTGTGTATTAAAAATATATTTCTTCGTTTCTATTTTTATTTTTTTAAAAAAATTATTATTATTTTTTATTTTCATTCTTTACGGCTACGGTCACCAAGTGGTCATGTGAAATTATCACAGCCGTTAAGACAAAAGGTGGTTTGAGTTCTGACTCCCTTTAAGTCCTACCTTGTAGACGAATGATGTACATTACATCTGTCAAAGTCCTCGTCTTTATGTGTAATGGAAATTAGGAGAATGCGGTACTTGTTCAAGTATCGACTTCGTCACTTGACTGCAGTTCAAAATTACATATTGAAAGCCAACAAACGGCGCTTTTCTTCCAAGTTTGACGATAAAACGCACTAAAGTTTTCCATTAAATAAAAAAAAAATTGAGTAAAACTTTTCTGAGTGTACATAAAGACTTTTCATGCTTCCAGGATTTACTAATTTTTTGTGTTTCTGCTATCTTGTTAATATTTTATTTTTCGCTGTTAATCAAAGAACGGAAACTACGTTGACTTAAGTATCCTTTACAAATAAAACATTTTGTGCTAGTCTCTAATAATACAATTTAATTAGTTACAAGAAAAACTCACAGACGCGGACATTTTTTACGTAAAAATTAAAAAAAAAACATTGTTTAAATCATTTAATCCGATTGTAATGTGAATGGATATATTTGAAGAATATATAAGATTCTTAAGAAAAAAAAATTACGCTTTGTTAATTTAATCACATTAATTCCGATTACAGTAGCTCATTATAATCTATAAATAAATACTGCTTACTCTTCTTACGAAATATTCCATCGAATTACTTACAAAAAAGCATTTTTTAAAACGATAACAATTTTTAGGAAGTTAGGGTAAAATAAGATAATAAAGATTTAACAGGAGAGAGAGAGAGAATTTTCCCCCTCAACGCCTCTGTTTGTGTGAAGAATTAAAATAAAAATATAAGATTCAAAACAAGAGATAATTATTAATTTTCTCTTTTCGAAAACAATCGCATTTTCCAAGCCCTCCCCACTTTAAAATGGCAAATTTAATCTGAAAAGGGTGAGTAAAAGTATATTTTTGGGGTTTTTCTGAACACGAAGAAGTCCTTGTAATATATTTTCTGTGCTTTACATACACAAATTAGTTCATTATAATCTTAGTCATTTTTACAATGAAATTATTACACTTTTTTAATGTAATTTGCGAGAGTTCTTTTGAAAAAATGAGCTATAAATCGGATTCCGAAATTATCTGTTCGCTTATGAAAAAAAAACACAAATATCAATTTATATCAACAAAAATATGGTTGTTGTGGTATCATCTATATAAGCCAGAATAACCTCCGAACTAAAGTGATCATTGTGGTATAGTGGTTAAGTTACTCGGTTTCGGATCCAAAGGTCCCAGGTTCTGTCCTTCTGGAAATGAGCACCACTTCACTGGTGACCCTCGCTGAACTCAGAAAAAGGCAAACCTTCTGAACTGTCATGGCACCATCTACCCACAAAAAGAGCAACCAAAACACTCATCAAACTTACTTGGTGCAGCAAAAACAAACTTGTCAGACTCACCTGACGCAGTAAAATCATCAGACTCACATGACGCAACAACTACTCACGCTCGCCGTAACAACTATATCGTTCGCTCCACCGACTCACTGGTGAGGGAGTGTGTAGCAGTATCATCTATATAAGCAAGTAACAACCTCCGTACTAAAGTGATAATTGTGGTATAGTGATTAGGTTACTCGGTTTTCGGATTCAAAGTTCCCGGGTTCTGTCCTCCGGATAAAGCGTGCCACTTCATGGTATTTGATATGGTTCTAATTTTACAGCTGATAAACTTTACTGAACAGTATTCAATTCAGCTTCTTTTAAACTCATTTTCTTCAACTTCATTATTATTAATGTTGCACTTTGATGCTCCATAAGAACTATTGATGATAGATCTTATATTTTCATACTTTGATTAATCTCTTAATTGGTTTTCTCGCACACCGTACAATGCTAATACTTAGCCGCAACCAGTTTGCCCGTATGCTGTACAGGCACTAATATTTTTTTCTTTGTATCGTTGATATGCACAAATTTTGAAATCTTATAGTGAGATTATTAGTTAGTGCCTGTTTTTAAGATATGCTGTTTGTCCGGGGTACTGAAATATATACTTCTCATCCGGGATTTTCTTTGTGGTTAAGGAGGGAATTTTTCATTGAAGGAAGGAATTTAGCTGTTATGCGTAGTGCATATTATTTCTGTTCCTTATTGATTCTGAATCCATAAGAACAGGGATTGGTTAAGCAATGTGTAATTCGTTACATGGGGAAAAGGAAAATTGAAAGAAAATGCAAAAAAAAAAAAAAAACCGATATAATCTCTGTCTTCATTGCAATGTAAGACTTAATATTGCACCATGCTTCAAATTGTGTGTGCATATATTTACGCACACGAAACAATCCACAACCATTCGAAAAAGACATATCAATATGAATTTTTTTGTATGTATGAGAGAAATTCTTTTAAAAAACATATGAAACATTATTAATAGCATGCAGAGCGTACTTATAAAAAGCAAACATTTAGTAGTTTTTGTGTTCCACAATTATAAAATTAAATATAGTGAAAAAATTTTTAATTAAAATAAAATTCTTTCACTTTGACATTCTGTAATGTATTTTGCTTCGTTATAAACATTTAAAAACATGCCATTTTGTAGAACATTTTGGGCAGACAAACTGACGACTTATGCAGTTACGCACTTGACTTCACGACTGAATCTGCACCACACTATCCAAGTTTCCAAACTATATCCATCGGAGAACTTCAACAATTTTTAATGTGTATCAGATCCTCTACAGTGTCTTTAGTGACACCATGATCAGTGGCTCACACAGGAATTTTTCAAAAGGGATGGGTGGGGGGAAGTCCCGTGTCGTAAGTTTACCTTTCTCGTATCATATTACTATACGCAGCCAAACATATTCTTTTGGTTTTATCAATTGTTGAGAACAAAAAACAATAAAAAATTAAATATCTAATAAATAATTAGCATTAATAAATAAAATATATTATTAATAGCAAATATTTAATCAAATTTTACATAGTATATATACATAGGATTATTAACAATCGAAAAAGAATCAAGGGCTTTGGTGGGTTCCGAACCGAGGCAACCCTTAAGTGTTCCACTGACCATGATTCTAATCCATTTTTCAACAAACAACTCCAGCAACGAGTTTACCTATACTGCTGCCACAACCACTGAAATTTGTTATAGGTATATTTTTGTCATGTTAAACTGTGTCACGGTACCTTCTCCTCTTGTAGATTGAGGTAGATTTCTCACTGGTCATTGAGGTATCCGAACGCAGTTAAGATTGAGAAGCCATTCAATCAGACTCGAAATAATTACAAACAGGCATTCTCAATAATTCACTTTTACTAATTTAACGGTAGACATAATTACACAAAGTGTTGACAAGACAAACTAGTTGGTAATAAATAATGAGTACTCATCTTTAATGAGATGCAACCTCTGAACTCGCCAAAGAGAAGTTCTCTAATATCTTATAAAGGGGCGACTATAGTTCATGAACTCACTAAAGGGGCTATCTTGTCCACAAAAAAACTGTTCTATGCCTCACTGACTTTTGATAAGTTGAAGTTGTTCTAGCTCAAAGCGCCAATTTGGCTGGATGGAAAAAATCGAGTTAGAGAGAATAGATCTCGCAGATAGCCCATTGTTAAAACAAAAAAAAAAGTATATTTCACTTCATACTGTGTAGTATTTTATTCAACAATTTGTAGCAATTTAGATGTTATAAAACAATTAACAGATAAATGTTCTAATATTTTGTTGAAATTATTTGAAAGCGCGGAATTTCTTTGCTATTTATTATTCATCATCTTTGCTATTATTCAATTTTCAAATGCATTTTCATTTCAGTATAAAAAATAAACAAATAAAAATTTATCTTCAACTGCCGTTAAATTTTCCGTGACAGAAATGTCTTAATTTTATTTTAATATATTCTAAAAATCATCATTGAAATAAAATAAAAGATTTGAAATGAGCTTTTTTTCCCCACATCTTTCAAATAATAAATTATTGTCATCTGAACTGTCATAATTTTAACATTAGAGATGAACTTACATGAAAATAAAAATTTTAATTTAAATTTAAAATAAAGAAAGAGAAAACTTGCGTTCGAGATTCAGATATGAAATCAAATTTTCCCTGGTAATGCAATTATTTTGGATGCTCGCAAATTTTTCTCGAACTCCCTAGGGAAATCCGCAAGTGAAATTGGTGGGAATATTCCCACCAAACAGAAAAGCAACGGATCCCAATGAAGAAGTGAATTTGAAATTCAAATGAAAACTCTTTTCTTTTCTGCTTATTCTTTGTCCGATGGCGTAAAGTCCCTTTTGACAAACGGACCAATTCGCGTAAGATATTGCAATTCGTTCAACCTTAGTTCTCTTTTTGTTTCCTTCATTTAATTATTTCTTCTAGTTCTTGAGACTTTTGTTCTAAAATTTTAAGAAGCTAAATCACTTAGATTAATAAATGCGGAAGAGTGCAAATTTTCTTTGAAAACTAAATTTAAGTAATTGACTTTGTAATATTATCAATCATTTTACTCAAAATTATTCAACCACATAATTCTCTATGCAATTTCAAATTGTAATCTTTGATTTTATTGTTTTTTCAATAGTATTTATTTTCCTTACAGAAAAAAATTATACGCGATAACATTACTTGTACGTTAATTGCTTCGGTAGCGTATTTCAACAAACTTTAAGAGGTCTTCATTTGTGCAACATATTTCGATCTATTTTCCAATTACTTCTCAGCTTTGAATGAAATGTAAATTTTTAAAACATTTTGAGTAAGTAACTGAAATATGTACTTCGGATTTATTATGCTTTATTGACAGAATTATTCTATAACACAGAATATAAAATGTATCTTTAAACGAGAAAATGCTTTGAAAAGAAATCTATGACATTTAAAAAACGTTTGTAGTTTCCAGAGTTTTGACGAATTTTTAGTGAATTAAATAAGTTAAAATCAAAATTAATCTGAAATTCTTTTTTTTTCGTTTATTACATTTTTTCCGCAATTAATATATATTTTATATATATATATATATGCATATACTCCTAAACAGATACGTGGAACTAAGTGTTGATATATAAATACTATGAATTAATGTCAATTTATAGATTAAGTAGAAAATACTTTTTAAAAATATGTGGAAAAACTGGAACAATACATATATATTATTGGAACTCGTAAATATTTTTCGTCAAACTTCTAAGGATGAAGACCGAGTTCTCATTTTACTGTTCCTAAGTTATGTACTGTTCTATAATTAAAGAACTTAGTCAGCAATTCAATAGCTTAGATTAAGATATCTGACTAAACTACACATTTATATTGCTGTACTAATTGTGATAATTAATTTGAATATGAGGGGATGAACCAAAATCACTTACAAAAAAGAGCTATGCATATTAATGTAGCACAAAACCTAAATATTTCAAAAAAGAAAAAAAAAAACTCCACTAACTTTATGACAGAGAAAATATAATATTTTTCTTGAAACAATACAATAGAACCTGGTTTTGAGCGGTCCTTTTTCATGCGGTTTTGTTTTTGTGCGATTTTTCTGTGAGATTTTTTTTTTATGCTGTTTATGAGTTTTAACGGCTTTGGCGCCACTGTCATGTTTTCTATCAATGTACCAGTGGCGATCGGAGAATGTAAGGGCTCCCTTGCAAAGAGTCAGACTTTTTGACTTTAATATTTTATAAATTGGGTAAATTGGTAATTGCAGTCAGACCTGGAGGTTCCAAGAATCACCTTCCCCCGCGAGGCAGGGGTTGCGGGGTCTACGTTTCACCACTGCACGGTACACATATACACTTCAAGATGCTTTGCTCATTTGTTATAAACAGTCTCCCGACAATGCACGTTCAGTTGCTTTCTCTTAACGAGCCAACAGCCCGCGCTTGATTGAAGACGAAACTTTCAATGACAGTGACATTATCAATAATTTGATAGATTAGGAAGACAGACAAGAAGAACCGGATTCTTTGAGAGTGGATAAAATATATGCAGAGATACAGCTTTCCAACAGATCGGAAAAGCGTTTTCTTAAAACAAATGCCAATTCTGAAAGGAGTAGGAAATTTCAAAAAGAGCTTCAATCATGCATATCTGATTATAGTGACATTTACTAGAAATTGGCCAGCCAATCTTCGTCGCAAAAACTTATCTCTTAATTTATGGTGCCAAAAAATAAATCAATTAAAATTGTATCTTCAAGTGACAAAATTTATTTTGAACTTATTTATCACAGGAAGATGAACGCTTTGAACTACTATGAGTAGCACTGACTTATGTATGTGCACTTACGTATGTGAAAACTTCTTCATGTATGCAATGAGAAACTAAATGTTTTAAAAATGTTTCTATGTGTAATTTAATTATTTATTTTGTTATGGAAGTAATTCCTCATAAATTGTATAAATAACTGGCTTACTTTCAATGTGCGACTTTTTTTATGCGGCCCCTTTCCACCGCATAAAAAAAATCTGCAGTATTTGGATGAAGTTGTTTGTTATATGTAAGCATTTATGAAATTTTCAAATATTTTTTTTGTGCGTTTTTTTGCGGTCCCTATCTACCGCACAAAAACATGTTTTACTGTATAGAAAACATATGTTCAGTAATTCAACACCCATCTTTCTTGAATTATTTGATAAAGACTAAGGTCTGGGAATCAGGATAGCCAAAAGAGATGCGTGGTTTTATGTGATTGGTTTTCAACTTACACCTGGACAAATGTATGGATTGGAGCATTGGATATATATGCATTGACTGAAGTGTTGATTGTAGGGTAAATGTCCTTTGAAAGAAAATCTGTTAGAGCCATAGAATGCGTCTCCTTAGCTAAAAGTTTTACATAGCTCTTCCCAATTTCTAGGTTTGCCAAAATGACATGGAGGTTTGAAAAATACCACGAAGTCGATGTTTAAATCTTGGAAAAGCCATTGATGTTCTCTGAATTTATACAGGTCCTATTCTAGGAATCAAAAATAAAAACGAGTCATCGAAACATCTCACTTTGATCAGACATTGATCGGCCAGTATCTATGATTATGGCTCCCCTAATGCTGAACTTTTAGCATTCCCATCAATCAATTGAAATTTCTACTTTGCCATAGAAGGAATGGCTATTTACCCCCCGCCCCCTTGATAAAGAAGCCCTAAGGTACTGGTTCAGTTTTTTAGGCCTTCTGGTCACAGGTATCATTTCCTTTTAATGTCACAAATTTTTTTTTTGAATGTTTCCTCTTAGTTTTCGCTCTTATTGATACCTATGCTCAGTAAAGAATATGTATGAGGTCATGAATTCGATATTGTAAATCGAGAAACACGTAAAATGATAATGGTAGTAATTATAGATAATTGGCAGAATTGATCATTAAGAGTGTTACGACCCACGTGTCCAGATGACGCCAGCAGTCATCTTTTGCTTACAATTTGTATCAGTTTTCATTTAAAATTTAACCACAGACAACGAAGTACTGACCGTCGCTCAATAAATCATCATTGTTTTCACAGTACAGTCTTCTTAGCTTAACAGACAAGTTCAACATAATTCAGAGTCTATCAATAAACTGTTCATAGTTCATTATAAAAAAAAATCAAGCCCAAATCTTTTAATAAGGAAATGAAAACTATATCTTCTATATATGCAATTTAACATTTCTGATAATCTTGCGTTTCGGATAATCTTACATTGGCACTATATTTTGTCAGTTTAAAAAATGAAGAAGAAAGACTTAGAAGAAGAAAAGATATCTTTAAAAATGATATAAAATCAATACCTTTTTGAATTTACAGCAATCTATTGCAGTCATTTTTATGAGGACTCACACTTCTGTACGTGTGTTTTATACTTTAAAATTATTACAAATGATCAATACACATCAAAGAAGGATATGGTCTTCTTCAGCTATTAAAATTGTATTAAGAAATAGTCCTAACGCAATGCACTAAATTCTTAGGTTTTATCTGTAGATTACCTAATATGCTTTTGTAATAACTTAAATATATTAAATAACTTTACCTCGCTTTTAGTCTCCCATGCATGTTAATACAAACAGCACACTTATGCTAATTTTCTTCCCTTGTATTGGAATATTATATTCTTTCTATAGTACTTAACTATTACGTTAACTACAAAAATCTGGATTTCTTCCATTTCATATATAAATGTTTACCTTGCTTTCTAATAACATTATGAGTTGTATTTTCTGACAGCAGTTTAAATGAAAACTCTAGACCGAAAAGCATAAAATAAACTATTTAAACTTTGAGTATGATAATTTATTAAATTTAGAATTCTAGCTATAAAACTAAATATATTTTTGCTATTTCAGTAAAACGTGTTTAAAACTGTTCTATAAGAATTTTAAATTTAGCTTGTGCAGTGTTCTTTATCTATAAGAAAATACATTCAATTTGCTATTTATTTTAATTATTGTTTTTCTTTAAAAAAATAATATATATTTTTTTAATTTTAGGAAAAGCAACTAATAAGTAAATTAATTTTTTACCTGTGATTAATATAAGAAACTAAATAAAATTCGTTAAGATATTTTTAAAATAATATTATAAATTATTTGTGACTTTTTTAAAAATATAACTGGATGAATTATGATCATGAAATCCTTTCTTAAAATTTGTTTCAAACGTAAAATAAACAGTCATTGAAAAGATTTAAAAAATTACATTAATTGTACAGTACTATGAAAAAAAACTAAATATGGTTGGAAATGATGCGCTAAAAGTGATCTTACTACTTTAATGCATAAACCTGGATCTACATTAATAATTTATATTCTAATTAAAAATACAAATTCTACCTTTTGCTTAATGTTTCTAGTTAGCTTAAAAATTTAAATCAAATGATAAATGTATATTTCCTTCTGACATAGTTCAAGTTTAATTATCTGCAGACTGCTGTTAGTTACTGTAAGAAATATGCATAGGATAGAAAAAAATATGTAAAATTCAATTCAGAAATTGTTTTAAAATTACAAAATATACAGATTGCACGTTAGTATGCCATTCACTAATATTTAAAAGAAAATAGCGAGAGAGAGACTGATTTCTAACTTCTACTTTCAAATAAAATAGCAACTGATTTCTAACTTCTACTTTCAAATAAAATAGCAACTGATTTCTAACTTCTACTTTCAAATAAAATGGCAACTAATTTTTGCATCTGTTTGCAGTTAGTATGACCTTTTTAAGACCATAAAAAGAGTTTCATATAAAAAAATTCACACTGCGAACAATTTTATTTCGAGAGAGCAATTAATATATATATATTCCAAAGAAAGAGCAAAGAAATTCGCACTTTTTTCTTCCAAATATGTATGTATGTCCTTTTAAAAAGATGGACATTACATAATTAGATGTCCACGACTTGAAAACTTACATTTTGTACTTGATTTTTTTAAAAATGTCGGGAAAAAAGCAATCAGCTGTTAGCACCCTCTTCACAAAACCTTAAATTCATCCACAAGGCATGATGTGAAAGCTTAGAAAAAGAAATAGCAGAACAATAAAAAAATGCTAATTTTACTCTCTAAATTTGGATTAAATAAATAATTATAAATAATAAGCATAATAACTAATATAAATATATATATATATACCTGTTTAGTTCGATCTTTAGCAAATATACATTTATCAAAGAGAAATTATCACAATTAAGCAGGAAAAAAACTTTAAACTCTTAAGTGTTTGAAGAGCAGAAAACTTATTTACAGAAGATGTAAATTCTTACTTAGAAAAATTGTCATTCCTTTCACTTTTCGTTTTTGTTCAACAATTAAAAAAATGCCGGGAAAAAAGAGTTCGATTGAAAATAGTGAAATAATTTTTGCTAAACACGATTTTAAATTGCAATTAAATTATAAAAGTTACAACATTGTTAAAACCACATACTTCATTTCCGTGTGATCTCAAAGATACCCAAAATAAATTTAAAAAAAAGAAAAAGTATCAAATTTACTTTATACATACTCCAATATTTTTCAATTCCGAATTCATTATTTTCTTAAATTTTGTTTTTGATTGATTTAGAACTAATTAAAAACTGTTTTCCAACTTTCGCCCTATCCCTTTATCGACCAAGTGCCGTCAACGTTACAAACATCTCCAACATGTTTCCACCCCTTTGAACGATTTTATCTTACACTCCCCACGCTAAATTAATTAGCTAAACGACGAATACTTCTGAATTATTTCGCAATTATTTGAGTAGTACTTCGTCCCCTTTTACAATATTCTGATTGTAACGTTAACATATCCAAACCACCAATGGGCAATTAATCATTTCTCTTTATTTCGAATCGACATTTGGGGGTGGGGTAGTTCCCATCCATCTTGAGGGAAGTGGACTGGTGGTACGACAGAACTTAGTTTCACCTGCTGATACACACCTTCGGTTGGATATAGAGGGTGAATTGGAGATGATAAAAGCAATAAATAAAGAATGGCGTGAGCTGTATATTAACGACTGAAAGAGTTTTCTTGATTTGCTTTAAGATGGTGTGGAACAAAATTCTAATGCATCAATCAACTTGATTGCGAAAAAAAATCGTAACTCGGCCTCAGTTAATATATATATATAGCTATCGATTCCAGCATTTACTAATGTGCTTATCTTTTCCAAAATAATATATGTTTGTTTATTGGAACATGGGGTCAATATTTATATTATCAGGTTACTTAAAAATATGTTTTAGTAATTGTTAAAGGCTAAATATAGTTGGGATTTTGAGATTAAATAAAAACTGACACTAGAGAGTGTCAAGAATGCTACATTCAAAGGTTTTATTTTTTTTGAAAAATCAGAAAATAGCTAAATTTTTAGTAAAAAGTATCAAGTGCAATAAGGGTTTCTTTTCCATTTAAAGAAATCGTCATTGATTATTTGCAAGATGGTAAAAAAAATAATGCATAAGATATTTTATTTTTTCTTGTTCATTTTAAATATATTTTATACGGATTAAAACATATTCGCTTTGTCTCTGTTGTGTATCACTCTGTCCGTATTTTCTGTGTTACTTACAATCCTCAAAAAAAAAATAATAATCAGAAAACGCTTTGTAATTTATGCTGTTCACATAAAAACTGGCATAAATAGTATATTATTGTTAATGGCTTACCAGAAAATAATTTTTAATGCTAATAGATTAAATAATTAAGTTCTGAAGCTCAATTTTCACATTATGAATTTATATTTTTTATAGTAACTCATTTCATGTTAATTCTTACCGTTGTAAAAGGTTTGCCCTTTCGATTGAGTTGCTACTCAGCATAAGCTCGTTTCTGCTATGTCCCATCTACAGCAACTGCGATATTTTTGACATTTCATTTCCGCATATAGCTTTCTTCGCAATACTTTGAATATGGATATATCAAGCAAACACTTAGAATCGTCTAAGATCCTCTTAACATAAAGGAAAAATCTCGAAAATGATTCAGGAAGATTTACCCAATTTCTGCAAATTTTCCAATGGAATACATGGCATATATAACCCTAGAGTTAATTGTTGTGATTTGTATTCCTTCATAAAAATCAGAACAAAATTCTACATGATATGTTTGAGCACAACACTTCAAAACAAATGTAATAACCAAGACAGAGTTATTTTTTAAAACTTGGAAATCCATGCCATTGTTACACATTTTACAACACACTTCACTTTTTAAAGCAAATACAAGTTTATTTAAACTCATTATGTCACTAATAACACACGTGTTTTTTTTTCAAAGAAGAAAACTCCCATTCAAATTAACAACTTTCCTATTTTTGCTCATGATTTCTTTACATTATTATTGTGCGATTAGCATTAGTTCTCAAATACTTAAATCATTAAAGTTCTGTGAATTGCATGCAAACTTCGCTCCGAAATCAGCAAAAAAAACCTAATCGTTGTACTTACAGTTACTCTGCAGTTAATTAATTGCTTTTGAATAAATGCAACCATTTGAGGCTTTGAAAATGCTTCCCAGATTTAAAAGTTTGATGTAATGATTTTTATTTGTCAAAGTTGTCGTGACACATCAGCTGATTATTCTTTAAAAGTCATTTTGACATACTTCTAATTCATGAAATAGAAAATACATTAAACCACTAGAAAGGTAATTAATTGGAGATTTTAAAAATATCAAAAACGCAAAATCGACTTTTTGAGGATGCTTAGGTTTCTGACTCCCATTAAAATAAGATTTAGTTTCCAATTTCGTAAAACTTTGCGCTTCTGAAATAATGAGGTTAACAAGAATTGGTTCCCCAAGTTAAATTAGCATCTTAAACACCTGAAGATAAAAACTTTCCTGATCAATATTTTTCAATTCCTTTGCTTAAGACCATAGAAATTTTTTTCTATTCGAAAAATATAAGAAAACAATTTAAAGTATTATGAGAAGGTATGAATTATTGAATGTAATTAATTAGCTTGAATTGAAAAAATTATTTTTGCATACGAATATTTTTACATAAGATTTCTCTTTTTCTCTCTAAAACTCTAAAATGGGATAGATAACCTTTCAGCTGTGGCGTGCCAGACCAAACTATCATTATAATTCAGCGAACCACACAGGATGAC
Organism: Trichonephila clavata; assembly: GCA_019973975.1. NCBI lineage: Eukaryota > Metazoa > Arthropoda > Arachnida > Araneae > Nephilidae > Trichonephila > Trichonephila clavata. The sequence goes on along the minus strand of BMAO01013279.1, from coordinate 18,570 downwards.
ATTTTAAAACAATTCATTTTCTTTGCAGTTAGAGGACAGAGGTCAATAATATTGATTTACAATTTCATTATATATTAATTTTGTATCATTTAAAGATATTTCTTACCATAAAAATAAACATCATAAAATATAACTATTTCTTTAACAAATTTTTTTTAAAAAAATTAAAAAATGTACATATAATATGTATTTTTCAACATATTAATTAAATTAAAAAATGGACAACGTAAAATGTATGTATTTTCTTTCATTACAATTAAATAAAAAGATAAATAAAAATTTTAATGTGAGCCTAGTGTTACCACCGATTTACTTTCATATCGCAAAATCAGGGGTATAATGTGTGACTTTCAATTTGACACAATTCTGAGCATTCAGTTGTTAAACTATTTGTTTGCGAACACAAAATATTTTTTACATGGCGAAATATGTTTTATTTTGATATGTAAAACTAAAAATGAAAATCAGAGTACGTATGCAATTTTCTTTATTCAAACAATTAAATCTCTGCAGCAATGACATTCAATGATTTACAAAATAGCTCTAATTTTATCTTTAGAGTTATTTTTCAGATTTGTTGGTAATATCTCCGTAAATGTCTCTAATTATTTAGATTTTTGTTAAATAAGGACCATTACAAATTTATCAATTGCAATCTACTCAAAAATTGATAAATTTGTAGAATAGGGCACAGTGTTACTCAGAATTGTACCGCATGACGTAGGTTGTCGACCCTTGCTAGAAAATCTAAAATATTCTAGGAACCTTCCTCTGTTAGTTGAAGAAACATTCGAGGCGAGTGTGTGAGTGAATATCAACGTCACACTGTTCAACTACTCGAGGGCTTTTGGTGACGGATCTCGTAATTTTGTGCCATGATCAATTGAAGAGGACGACACTTGAGCTGCCACTCCCCCTCTCTGAACTACCTCAGCAACGGGAGGACGTTTGAGTTCTCGACAGATTTAGCGTGCATCACTCCCTACACAGCGGGTCCTCAGGGGTACTAGGCTCGAACTCATGACACACTAGTCACGAGTCCTTTACCTTGACCACTAGGCTACTGCAGCCAACATACTCGCAGCCTAAGTTTAAATCAGAAATTGCTGAGCCTTAGATGGGCATATAATAGTTTAAGGAATGGAATAATGGCACAAATTATTACACAAAGTGGAGAGAAATATGATTTATTTTCTGTGAAGTAATTTTATGTATGAGCATTTAATGCTTGATTTTTTCATGTATCTTTGAAACTAATGGTCGAATCAGTGGCACTTCGGTCACGAAGGAGGAGGTTATATTCTCGAAAAGACGAAAAGAAAACCACTGAGACACAATCTGCATGATAAAAATAAAACATTTGTTGGTTTGAAAGGGGGGGGGGATTCTTATCAAACCTAACCCTTATATATGCCACTGGATTCAATTGGTGTGAAATTGGAATACATGCCGATTTATACCATTTTGTATCTAAATCTACTCAAAAATTGTATTCCATTAAGGATTAAATTTGTGTCAAATGTTAGAAAATTGTGTAAACTAAATTAATTAACTACTGTATCATAAATACTACAATACCTAGATAAATTAGGTTTTATGACTGTTACATTATTTTTGCTTAACAATAAGAACGAGAATTGTGAGAGTTATTAATCGGATCTAATGTTTGAAAGGATGCCTAATCATGAAAAGCTTATATATGATATCTTAACCAATTCAGGACCGGCGAAAGGAGAAAGAAGCGTTTTCCTAGGCCTGCACATTCCAATAATATACATACGCACAGGACCGGGCGAAATTCCATGCTAAGCCTAATTTAATTTAAAAATTCCTATAAAAACTTTAATGCAATCAAATCCGCTAAAATTTACAATTTACTATCATTGATAATATCTAAATGTAAGATAAATTAGGAAAAGTTGCCACATTTAAGGAGTTTTCGATTAGTGCATTGAAAATTGAAATAACAAAACCATGAAAAGATACACTTTATTTTTTTAATATTTCATTGGTTATGTATACAAGTTAATTCTCTTCTTAGTATGATAATAAATTAGAAATTTAATGTTAAAGAAATTCATTTAATTCGGGCATGTTCCTTCATATATGGGAAGATGCCACCAGTCATGGAGTAAGATGCAACAACACCACAGTAAGTAAAAATATATAGCAAACATTATACAAAATTAAAAATGAAGTAACAATAACTGCATATATAGAAAAACAAAAAAACAATTTCTTTCATAATTAGCTTGCTAAAAATAATAACAGTACAGGTTCGAATGATAGCCTACACAACATTTCACTCAATGCAAATGATTATCATTGCAATCTTCATGCAACCATTCGTTGCATTTGATGCGCTGAATCCAGTCACACTTGGGACCTATTTTAGCATATAAGTACTCTTTAAACACAGAACAAAAATCGTCATTATTATCCTCATCAAAACTGTCATCATTAGTATCTAGAGGAATTTCTTCGCTTGAGGATGACAAACTGACACGTGTCTTTCTTATGTTTCTTCTAAGGTTTCTTGTTATTTGTTTTGACCTTACCCGTGCCTTTTGCTCTCCTCTCTGATTAAGTTAAGACTTGTGATGTTAGTTTTTTAACGGCTGGTTCGCGTTTGCGTTTTCTGACCAGAGGATTAGTCTGCGCCCCCGTGTTCTGCGCTGGTGGAGGCAACCCATGGTGATAGACCACTTATCATTAATTGCATTTAAGTATTATTAATTATAATAATTATTATTAGTTGCATTTATATTTTATACAATAGTATATAGTGTTAATTTTTTTTAAAAAAAACTAATTTTAAAATTTATGTGGCGTCTTTCCCCAAGTATAGAGAAAAAATGCCACACCCCCTTATTTCGTCATTTGCTACAGTGTTATGCATGCCTCTACATGCATCGTACATGTAAAATAAGGCTTAACTCACTTATATTGCCAATATATGATTTAAAATTACAAGTATGTTTATGAACTTTAAATATGAGGAACGGAATATTATAAAGGTTGTACTCACCACTTTAAATGCTCACGAGATCCAAAAATAACACTGATTAAAGACAATTAGTTTAGATAAATTCACACACAAGCCACACTTAATATCGCACCAGACTTTTCACACAAGTGGCCCAGTATTGCTATCGATAGACGCATAAAAGTACTACTAACAAACTAGCATCTTCCCTAAATTACCTTACAGTACATAATTTTCGTTGCATTTAAAAAAAATTGCGAATTTTGAGTAAAATATTTTCATTTTTAATAAAAATTTACTATTTTCAATCTTTTCGTTACCATGATTAGAATAAAATAGACGCAAAACTTACAAAATACTATCTTTCACAAATTCCAAACGCGATAAATTTACTCTCACATAAACTTGTTGCGACTCTAGTTGATACAAATATTTTAAATAACAGCTAATGTATCTTTTTTTAGGCTTAATTAATTCTTATAATGCTTTTTTCTTTCTTAGTATCACTTTAGTATTATGTTTTCAGTTCTTATTGTGAGGAAATTCTAAATGCGATAGCAACGAAAAAAAATCGTTTGTTCTAACTGAAGTAAAAATGATTCACAGTAGAAGAAAGATTCTTTTTTTTTGTTGTTGTTAAAAATGAGTCATCGCGTTTTTTCTATGAAAATATGCTTTTTTTTTTTTTTTAGTATTAAACTTACTACGGCAACGGTACCCCTCCCGGGGTCGAAGCCACCGCATTAGCACAGCATCCAATCAGAACGCTCACTCTCGCCAAGCGGGAAAGGAGCACACACAAAACTCAACACTATCCCACTCACAACATGTCACAAATAGCTGCTACCCCATTGGTCGGGCAGTTCAACCTTCCCGAGGCCACCATTGGCCGAGGGAATTTAAAAGTAAACTCTAAAGCTCTGATCATCAGTAATTTTAAATTTCTCCTTCATAGTTTTCAGAAAACTTTTAGCTTCCATAATAATTAATTTTATAATATATTGTAATGTATTTTAATTTACTTTAATTTTAATCTAACTTATTTTACCTTTAACAATTAATTCTTACCAATAATTTAACATGGGCAAGTAACAATCAGTCATGCATCCACCATCTAAGATAGGAGATAAAAGCCCTGACGGGCTAGATGCTCCAAATGAAAACTTAGCAAATATAATGTAAATATAGACCACAAATAAAATAAATATTTAAACTATTATTATGAATGCCTAGTGCCCAATAAACTAATGGGCTTTCCATCTTTTTCCCCAACTTCTTCAAAATATAAAAAGGAATCCATTGCGTAAAAAAATCCCGAACCTTTAACTGCCGGACTTTCTCGAAAAATCTAACATGTGCAGTTTACATTCATAAATATACCGGATCTATAATTTAAAAAAAAAAAACTCGCTGCCGAAGGCACATATTGAAGCTCAAAGTCTTGTGTGAAACATTATTCAGAAAAGGAAAAATGAACTTTAACCGCTATGTAGTGCTTTGTCAAAATTAATATAAAAACCCAGATCACACCTGTGTGATGATGGATCTCAGAGCAGGGAAATCACAATCGCATATATGACACGGTGGGCCCTGGAGGGAGAAACACATGTGTGATCATGGTCCTGAATGGGAGAAGAAATTAGGTACATGAATATCTCTTGAATGGCCTTATTATAATTATGGTTGTAATGTATAAATTATATTTACTATATTTTCGTAGTTAAGTTAAATTATATCTGCGCTAAGGTTAACTTATGTTAAGTTCTTACAATTTAAATTTCATGTGAGAAAGGCTCTCTTGATTAACTTTATTTCTACGCAATATTGCGAAAATGCTCTTATATATATATTTACTTTACGTATTTTTAAAACTGTAGTTTTCTATTTGTGATATAAAACTGACATAAGCGTTTTTTATCAGTCGTTTTATTTATTTTTTATTTCCATGGTGCTCTAAAAATACTCCTCAAAATGGAGCTAAATATATGCAAGTGAACATAAAAATATTTCTAATCAGAGAATGCCTTAAATAAAACATAAAATTGTATTTCAGAAAAGTAAAAACTCACTTGTAATTTACTGAGAAAGCTCCACGTCCTCTATAACCACATATGTCGACATTGTTGGATTCGAAGTCTGGTTTTTTATCCTGTTCAGATTCAGCGCACTACCTGAATAATTTACTGCATTTAGCTGAAATTCACTTTTGAAGAGTACATAATCTCATCGCGGCCTGGTACTCAAACACTTTCGTGTAGTCGATAAAATTGGATGCACAAAAGAGGTCGTCTTGTGTAGAGATTAAATACGATAATATTCTCTCTATAGTAGCAATATACACAGTGCGTCAGATAAATTTTAATACTGGATCCATAAAAGAAATGGAAAAAAAGAAATTAATTTCAGTTTTTGTTTTTTATTCAAAATAGGGTCCTCCGGTTTCAGCTCATTTGTTACAGCGATTTGTTAAAGAATGGAGCGCCTGTCGTAAATCACTTTGCAGAATGCCCTGAAAAGCATGCGTTGAAGCTACTTGTATGGTCGACATATCCTTAAAATAACACCCTTTTAACTTTATTTTAAATTTAGGAATAAGGAATAGTCACAGGGTGCTAAATCAAGTGAATACAGTGGATGACTCAACATACAGACATTTTTGCCAAAAATCGACGAACAATAAAGGAGGTGTGACAAGGTGCATTGCCATGCAACAAACACCAACTGCTTTCAGTCCAATTTTTTGGAGGAAGGTGACAACTTTTGGCCATCAAACGCTTTAAAACAGTTAATTGATGCTGACTTACAAGTTTGCACAGTTAGAATAACTTTTGTGGATAATTAATATCTTTACTATCAAAGAATGTAATGAGCATTGTTTTAATTCTGGATGGAACTGTCCTTGACTTTTCGGCTTGTGGTGAATTGTGTGACTTCCATTCCGCCCTTCGTCGCTTTGTTTCAGAATCATATTGGAAACACTAGGATTAATTACCTATTATAACGGACTTCAAGAAGTTTGGATTGCTTTTAGTGGAGGAAATGATATATCTGCGATGAGCACTTCCACACATTGCCTTTTCTTCTGGAATTAAAGTGTGTGCAACAAATTTAGGACACACTTCGTTTTGCCCAAATCTTCTTGCAGGATGGTTTAAATCATTTTTTTAGTTGATGCTTAAAGAGTCTTCTATCAATTTCAGTGTCGCACAGCGATCGTTTGCCACGAAATTTCGTACTTTCTTAATATTTCCAGGTGTCATAGCTGAAATTGGTCGTTCCCTATGTTGATCATCTTCTACCGTATACCTTCCATCCAAAAAGCGTTTGATCTACTTAAACAACAGTCACCTTAAACTTGTTTCATGAGTTGATATGTTTCCGAAGCACTTTTATCAAGTTTCGCGTTAAATTTAATCACAGCTCTTTTCCCCATCTTAAAAAATCGACATGAAAAAAATCACTTCTTACAATGAACGCTAGTTCTTTCAGTTACTTAACTAAATGCACACAACTTGTTGGCAGTGTGCCAGCAGACTATGGACGATATGACACGTGCACATTTGCACTCATGGTGTTATTACAACCGGAGCTCTGGGAGGAGTCTTAAAACTTATTTGACGCACGGTGTATATCAGAAAAGAGCAGATATTTAGCAGTGTCCTCTTTTTGATCGAAATAGCTAAAAAATTGAGTTCGCACTGTGTTTATAAAACATGATACTTGTCTTTTGATACCTGGACTTTCTTTTGAATATGGGTTGATCCAAGAATTTTCAAAGTACAGCAAAAGACACATTACGCAGTCTAATAGCATCAGCTTATAAAATAATTTCTATCCATCCGGTTGTTAAATAGAATAGGAATTTCGTAGAACAGAATAGGATTAAAGGTGAATGAGAAAGCTTATAAATAACACGGGTATAGGAGAATTTCCTTGAATTTCTCTTTTAATTCTTTAAAAAAATAGTCATAAGTATAATCGTTTCGTGTGGCTTTATTGAAGTTCCTTATCTTCTTTACAAAAAAACATATTTTTGTTTAGTTTTGTTTTCCTTATTTTAATAGTTAGCGTCAAAAACCTATACCTAAACTACTTAAATTTAAGTTCTGATACTACTTAAAACTCGTCGTGTAGAAGGATTGAAGCAAGTTAAACTAATTAAGCTCAAAATCTTCCGGTTGGTGTACATGAAAATTCTGGAGAGTGCGGTACCAGTTCATTTATCACCTTCTTTCTTGATTGTGGTTCACACTTACGAGGTTAGTCGTTAACAGCCTACATGATGGAGCTTTGTACTGCGGGATTGATTAATCTTAACTTCTGGAGATTGGTGTATATACGTACATGTATATACACTGATGGAAATAAAAATCCCAAGAGGATTTGTGCTACATAAACAAATTTGGTAGGAGTGTCTATACATCTGAAAGATGATTTTGATTCAGATTCAGTGCTAGTTGCATTAGTGTTTCACTAGTAGTGGCATTTTAAGCTTACGAATCAGCTTTAAACAGGAGCTGCAAATTTTTAACAAACATTAACTCCCTATATCAAATCTCAACGATAAAAAAACTCTTACGAAGAGTTACTTATCGTTGAGATTCGATATAGTGAGTTGATGTTAGTAAAGAATATGTAGAGGATAACTGCATAAGCAGTTACAGCCTTTGGACTGAAGTGATCACTTTTGCCTAGTGTTTGCCTACGTGTTTACGAATCAGAAGATACAGTTCTGTCCTACTCAAATTTCTCTAAGAAGAGGAAGAATCCATTATCAACTGCTCACTGAGTTTGAAAGAAGTCCTATAATAGGGCAAAAAAGAAGCGTATTTCCTTTTCGCGTTATTGTAGAATGACTTGATAGGAATGTATGCCACTGTGCATGACTGTTTTCAGCTGTGGGCCCGGAAAGGCATTATCTCTAGAAACCCAAGGTCCAATCATGCATGAGTCATCTTTGAAAGAGAAGACCACCGTATTCACAGCTTACCTATGGAGTATCGTAATGCGTCTGTAGCAGAATTTATAGCTTTTGTTGGAACCAGAGTGATATAGTGAACTGTAACAAATCGATTGTTTGAGGAATATATCCTAGATGAATGCTCTGCAATGTTTATACCATTAGCTCCAAATCACTGGCATATGCGACTTCAACAGTGGTGTCACGCTAGTGTTCGCAGAAGGGCAGAGTGTCAAAATGCTGGATTCTCTGATGAGAGCTGTTTCTGTCTGAATGCAAGTGATGACCGCATATTGATTAGAGAAATGAAAGGTCAGTGTTTGCTAAAAACCTTTATGCAGCCTATACACACTGCAGCTGAACCTGCAATTATTATCTGAGGAGTAATTTTTTATGTTAGTAGGGATATTCTTGTGGTTAATTCCCGCACTCTGATCGCAAACTTGTGCATCAATCTGGTGTTCGAAACTGTTGCGCTGACATTTATGGACATTATTCAAGGGAGAATTTTTCAACAGGATAGTTCACCCTTATACCACTGTTGTACCCCAATATTCTTTATAATGTGTTAACATATTGCCTTGCTCTTCTAGATCACCAAATCTCTATCCATTCGATCACAAATAGGACATTATTGGATGACAATCCCAGCGTCATACATAACGTTAGCATTAATCTAACTTCTATTGACTGACGAAGTGTAATAGGAATAGCACTCCATGTGTTACATCGTTATTAATGTATCATCATTTCAAATTTAAAATGGCTCTTCTTGCGCTTCTATTAACTTGTGATCCGGAACCTTTAATCAACTAAATATATTATATACAAAAATGTATTGCCGAAGTTTCATAAGTGTACAATATTTATTCTTGGTATTGGGATTTTTTTTCATCAGTTTATAATACTCATTGTTATCTTACATTCAGTGCTTGCTATCTTAGTCTGGTAATTCATATGTTTTTAAATTTCAGAGAAATGATATTTGAATTTATGAACAATATTATGTACTTCCAATGTAATGATATAAGTAATTAAATGAAAAATTGGATTGTAATTTGGTGAAATTTAATAATGAAGTTTTATTTACATAACAACAATTTTTATGTCCCTGCTCAATTAAAGTCCTCGTTTTATTTTGCTCCATGAATAGCATCAAATATTTCTGAAGATCAAAATGAATGTCTTACGCTCATGTTACTGGTTGAGTTAGCAAAGAACTCTCCCTGAAGGTTCCGACACCGGCAGGGAAAACCGAGAGCAGCTTAAATCGCGCCAAGACAAATTTTAAACTACTTATTTAATTTAAAGCAAAAATTTATTACTACATTATTTACATTAAAATTTAACATTTCTTACATTAAAATTGAAAGATATTGCCATAATTTTTTTTTACATTTATGTTCTGATTGAAGTATTTGCATATGTTCTCTTTTCTGATATATAAATTCTACATCGTCTCTAAAGCTTAGCAAAATATATTAGTTTCTATATGAATTTTTGGAATTGGATTATTTTGGAAGAAATTTGAACAAAAGTGTAGTTGATTGCATGCGGTGTCTGTTAATTTAATCAGCAAGGATGTATTAGAATAATAAGACCTTTCTTTCCTTCTTCTCAGGAATAGTTATTTAAACTACTATAGATTTTCCTATGAAGCAATTAGAAACAGAGAGAAATTCTATTATATTTTTTCTCTGAGATAAAAAAAAGTATAAGAAACTAATTATAAGCAAGCATTAAATTGCTTCGTAAACTCTTCAACATTTTTAGGTTTTTCTGCAACTTATATTATGAGAATTATAAAACTTTGTAAGAATAATTGATTTTTATATATACTATATTTAGCTTTCTTTATTTCTTGAAGCTTCTTTTTCTAAAATTTAAAGAGCAATCATCTTTACGTTAAATTCATATAAAAATGAAGGTAACATTTTACATTTATTTCAATAATCGATTAAGCAAGTCCCAAAAATAATATCTAAAATATAATTTCGAGATTCAGGATTCATAGTCTAAGTAATTCTTTCTCGAAAAAATGTTACTTAACTATCAAACGAATTTGTTTATTACAATTTTCTTTTTTGAAATTTAAAAGAAAACATGAAAAAACATGAAGAAATAAATGAAAGAACAGAAATAATAATACCGTACACGGAAAATAAGCACGAAATATCAAAATTTCTCTAGAACTTTATCTGCCTTGGATATTTTTCTTGGATTCTTTGAATTTTCTTGGCGGGAAAATCAGTGTATCCCATTGAAAAAAAGGAAATTTGAAATTCAAATGAAAAACGTTTTCCTTTTTTGTAGATGTTTTCCGCTGGATTTGTTCTACTTCTTTTTTTATAAATTATTTTTACTGCCTTACTTCTTCCTTGCTTGATATTTTATAAAGAAAGCCACTTACTCTAATAGGTATTGGAAATCACAAATTTACGGTGAGGAATCACTTAAAGTAATGATTTTCGAAAATGTGATCGAAAGGTTTCGAAGAAGAAACACGACACCCCTCCTCAACATCTCGACACGTTAATTGGTTGTGCAGTTTTGTGCGGTAAGCTTTTACTTTGTAATTGTTTCTTTGAAAGCTTTTCTTAATTAAGAAATACGATACTGCAATCAGCTGTGGCAATCGATTCCACATACAAAATTTTTGAAAAAGTCTCAGTTTAGTAAAATCTTTATTTCTGAGTACTTGTGATACTTTTTCTTAACTGAAATGTATAATAATTTTGAAATACTGAATTTAATGTTTGAAAATGTAGTGTTTGGGGAAGAATGTATAAAGCACAGTTTCGGTTCATATGTTATGTTTTAAAAAGAAATCTAAAAAGAGAAGTCTTATAAAACTTTTATTTGTTGTAGTCTAGAGATTTATTCCTGAATATTATCAGTGCAGAGGCAATTTTATTAAAAGCCTTTATATAAGTAAAATACAACCACCGATGCACAATCATTAGTTAAAAGTAAATACGGCTAACAAAAAAGTGCTTTAATTTTTAAAGCACTGCAAATGCTATTCTCCGTAATGGAAATGTTAGTTTAGATCCATGTCAAAAGCTTCTGTTTTTGAAATATACATATTTTATAAGTGAAACAATTTATTATAGTCACAATGCAAACATATATATAAGTCATTCGCGTTCCTTAAAAAAATTCATGATCTTTTCATCATAGATGTTATAATTTATAAACAGGAGACTTAAGTGAAATATCTTTAAGAAAATAGAATGCAGGCACACATTAGATAGTTTATGAAGATTCACTTTTGTTTAAAATTATGAATTTTGTCCAGCATATACAGAAATTGTTTTATTTCAAGGTTTAATATATATGTGTTTGAAGTTACGTATGTGGAAAAGTATTTCATGTTTCTTTGTACATTCGGTACAAATGGTCATCCTTGTTGGGTTATCAATATTACTTTGGAGCATTAAGGGGACTCCGCACCTTTTTTCAATTTTTTTTTATTTAAGGGTTTTAAAATATCTTTTGTGTATATTATAAACAGTTACTATTAAACAAAGAAATTTTACCATGAAAAATAAAGCTAACTTTGATAAAATTTTTAAAAATTTAATTTTTTAAAAATTTTTAACGATTTTTAAATTTTTTCTTCTTTTACAATTATTTTTGTTTTCACACCAAAATTTTTTTTAGGCTTATAAGACTATTAGCAATAACTTTAGGGATCTATTTTGCAATAAACAAATTAGTTTTGGAAAAAAAAATTAAAATGTATACAACAACGGAAAAAAGGCTAAAAAAGCATGATTTCTGCTACATTTTCTTTTATAAAATTTTTCTAATCAAAATATTGAAAAATGGATCCCTAATTTTATTAAGTACATTGTAATAAACATACAGACCAAAATTCAAGTTGTTTCATAAATATCTGTAGAAGTTTTGTACTTTTAAATATTGTGTTTTCATGAAAAAACTCAAACTGAGAAAACGCAATTTGAAGAATACAAATCAATAAATAAATATCAAAACAATATCTAAATTTTGTAATAAGTTGTTAATATATTGTATAGATATATACCATTAAAATAAGGCATAAAACAGTTCAATTTCAAAACATTAAACAAAAATATAAGCTTTTTATAAAAAGCCTGTCTGACCTCAAAATTACGAAAAATAGGAAATATCATTATCTGACTAATTTTTGCAAGAAACATATATTAAATATATTCAAAAATAAATGAAATACATAAAATAAATAAAATGAAAGTATATGAAATGTACAATAGAGAAAATTTAAAAACTTTAAAATTAATTTGCTATTTAATTCAATATCTAATATAAAATAAAGTAAAACATGTTAAATCTAAAATTCACTATTTTTCCAAAACAGTTTTGTTTTAAAATTGGCCTGCGCCATAAGTCATTCCTTCTTTTCGCTTAGCTGATAATTCTTTTTTGTATATAGCTTTTTTAATAAGCTTAAGAGCCAGCTTATTACTGGCATTTTGACGACGTTTTTTGAATTGTCGTTTTCGACAATCTAAGATAGTAGCAAGTTGTTTGGTAGTACCTCCAGTAGCTACACCTAATGCTTTCTGTATTTCTACTATGGTACGTGCCGTACCCTTATTGAATTCACAGACAGCTTCTGTTACTGCCCGGTTAACACGTCTCTTATTCACAAAAATTTCCTGTGGACACTTTGCCCAAATCATGCTATGCAAACTTTCGTTTGCATTTTGCGTTCCGCATCCAATACACCTTTCTAACAATTCATAAGATGCAAGTCTTTGTGTAAATTGGAAGAATTTTTGGGAGGAACTTTTCATTTATTGGTGTTCCTACATTTAATTCATGATTTCTTGGTTTTTCACCGTTAGCAATCGCAGATTGGTAGAAACACCAAGAGTTTGCTCCTGCAGGACACTTTGAATGATGAGGCTTAGCATCTGTAGAAATGCTATGCAACAAGGTAGCATACATTGCTATTTTCATAGCTTTCACATCCCCTTTGTTTCTCAAAATAGCCTTTTGGTAGTAAGTGGTTAATTTCTTAATTGTAGCTTCTTTCAAACTACCATGAGCTTTACCACCTAAAGAAATACCTTGAGTACGACAATCTTTAACAGTAGATCGTAAAGCTGTTCCTAACCGCTTACTGACATGATTTATGCATTCTTCCTTTTTTATCACAACATCCGGTCCGTACACTTTTTCTCAACCAAGTTATGAAATGGCTTACAGTCACCATCGGATAAAACTGTGATATAAGCGAAATCCGAGTGATGGGATCTTTTCCATAAAGTTAATGCAGCTTCCATTTCCATCGATGTAGATGAGCCAAAGTGGTTTATATCACATTCGCTTTTATGTCCTTCATACCATATGCTGAATTCAGCACTTGACTCGCCTAACTTATTTTTTGCCACAGAGCAATGATGCACACCTTACTCAACACTTCAAAATCAACGACATAACCGGTGAGCATATCTATAACACACCCTACACCGATGAGTGAGGAGTGACCACGCGTTAGCCACGTGCCATCAAAACTAACACTTAGGTCTGTGATTTCAGCAGAACTATGACCTTCATTCTTGTACGCATCTTTAATCTCTCTGTGTGTTTCCGCAAATATGTTTTCAGATGCCAGAGTGTATGCGTTATCCAGCCTTCTTGCACACTTCCCATATGTAGTTGATGAAAAAGGATCCATATTCATCACCATACAAAACTTTTCTATGGCTGAATAACCTTTCCCAATTTGTGAAAAGGCTTGAGTTATTCTCAAATTCACATCATGGCTGATAGGACCAGACTTTAGAGAAGTACTTACAACAGTTTTGTTTTCATCACAGTTGCTACACAATAGTTTTAAATTGTATGAAAATACCAACTTGGCTCCAAGCTCCAGTTTCAAACCTTGTTTTTCACAATATTGGCACTTTCACTTAAAAGTAGATTATTAACTTGGTTGAAGTCCACCAATATATAATGTCCAACAGCAGAGATATCCTTTTTTACCTCAGTATTTAATTTTTCAAGGCGTACATTTGATACTAATGAATCTTTAATCACTTCACAGCCAACATTCTCCTTACGCCATCGCTTTTCATTCATTTGCAAAGCATGCAATGAACGCTTCCCAAGAGGCATATTAGTGATAATAAAAACTGATAAAACTAAAAGAATGAATGAATTATGATTGAAATAGCATTAAAAATGCTTTTTTAAGTTTCTATGAAGTAAAAAAGTAATCAAACTAAAAAGCACACAGCAAGCAAAAATGACATACCTAATGTAAACAAACAACTTGGCTGATAGTTACAGTTACAGCTTAAAGCGTTCTTCTTCTGTGTAGTTTTTTATATAAAATATTGGATTTATTTTCTAGTAAAAAAGTGTAAACATTAAGGGGGCGTGGCATTTAAACAGCTGTTAGAGCTGTCAAAATATTTAAAATACATTTTACTACATTTAAAATAATCAGATCGTTTCAAAACTTCGCACAGTTGTGCCAGAGGTATCAAACTACATTTTAAAGTAAAAATTGAAAAATCGATATTTTCATCGATTTTCGGCTTTTGAAAGGTGCCAAGTCCCCTTAAACTACACTTGAATTTCTGCATCAAATACCTTATATATACACTATTTTTTGAATTAACTTTTTGTCTTGATTTGAAAGTATCAGGTGGTTATAATTAAAGTTACACTATATACATACATATATATATGGAAAAAATTTTTTATATATAAAATAGAACACAACAGGGAAAAAAAAAATTAAGATCAAATCTAATGAAATAAAACTAAGAACCTAGCGAGTCAAAATGCAATTTCGGACTTAGGACCGAATAAGTGGGGTTAAACTAGTTTGAAGGCGCCAACCTTCCCCTTTTGCAACTCGGTAGGAAAGACCAAAATAAAATAAATAGAAATTTAAAGTATATAAAATCCAAAATATAAAAAAATCCAAAGTATAAAAAATCTCATAGAAATATGAAAGAACAACCGACTACTATTAAGCAAAAATTCTCCCAAAATGTTTAAGCAGAAAAATATCAAAAGAATTACCCAGTAAAAGGATTCTTCCAAAAAGATTTTAAAACTTCTGCTCACAGAGCTTACTCCAGGAGATCCAACACTCTTGAAACCGATGGAAAGCTTATATATGTTGTGTTAAAAATCTAAATTGCACTTAAACGCATCCTTTATACCAGCTTGTAAGGAAGACGCCAAGAAAGATTACATTCAAATTTAGTAGGCTATAACTTGGTTGGTTGTCACAAATGTAGAAAATTGGTTGGTTGTCAAAATGTAGAAATTTGGTTTGGTTGCTAAAAATGTAGACATTTTTCATATTATAGGATTTTTAAGAAGGGTGTTTAAAAAATAAACTGTGTGAAGAGTGTTAAAACAGAATCTTCACAGCAAAACCACTAAAATGCTGACTTTGAAATCCTATTGTTGTATGGTGGTTTTGAAATCAGAAATAGCAAGACGATTAATGTATTTGTGATGAATATATGTTCTTAAGAAGTCAAAAGGATAGTCATGATCTAAGCAGCATTGGAAGAATTTCTTGATATTATTAAATTTATCTATTTTGTTGGTAGTTAAGTTATCATTCCTAAGTAAAAAATTCAAAACAATATTTCTGTAAATTGATAGATGCAAATTGCTGTTCCATACAGGAATTTTAATTACATGGAAACTAAAAGAATCTCTTTTGTCATAAATGTTACAGACTACTCTATTGTCAATAAGATGCAAGTCTAAATCTAGGAATTCAACCATATTAGAGTTAAAATTAGTTTTAAGAAGGTTGAGATTGTCAGGGTAGAACATAATATTTGGTTTGAATTCACTATTTTTACCAAAAACTATTACATCATCTATATAACGGTATAATAAGAAAGAATCATCAAAAATATGATCAATTTCAAAAAAATGTAAATATAAGTTAGCTAAACTATTACTGGCAGGACCACCCTGAGGTAATCCTCTGATCTGTTTAAAAAGATTTTGATCAAATGCTATGAAATTTTCTTGTAAAACAAGATTAACCAGGATATCAAATTTTTCCTTTTTCATTGAATTATGCAAATCATATTTATCATAAATTAAATGTAGAACTCTAATCATATCATCTATATCAATAGAATTAAAAAGGTCCTCGAAGTCAAAGCCGTGCATGGAAAAAACTGTCATATCCTTCGTGACTCTAACAATCTCTAAGCTATTTTTAATTATTGCTGTGTGTTGAAAGCCATCGATAGTATTTTGAAGAAGGGATTGTAAAATCTTCCCAGACTTCGTTATATATGTATTATACCCATTAGTAATACTACGGAATTTTATTGGATTTTTGTGGAATTTTGGTGTTAAAAAAATTCGTGGGTATTTAATAGTTTTGAGATGAATATTTAATCTTTTGTTTAAAGCCAAAAGACGATTATCATCTTCTCTATTACTGTGAATCGACTTTTGAAATGCATTATTCTTTAAAATATGATCACTTAATAATTTACTATAAAATATTTACATATTATTGCATAATTAGCAGAGACTTTATCAACATAAGTTATCACGAAATCCTTTTGAATATTATCTATCGATACTTTAAGGTCTTTATACATAATTTCATTTTCAACGCTGAAATCCAAATTTCCAATTTCTATTGCTACAAGAGATCTAAATTGATTGAATGCTTCTATCGGCATTCCGTATTTAATAGCCATTTTAAGGTAGAAAGTATCCAAATCTCTTGATTTGTTTTACAACGTTTGATTTATTTTTTTGTGATCATAAGTCTAAAGCCAGTACCTTTTTCCATAAAATTTCTCAATAAATCATCTTTACAATGCCAAGGTCTCCAGTGACAACGTGCTGATGATATTCATCGATATAATCACAATACAAATAGCATTTACACTGCTCCGGACATAGGAGCTCCGAAACTTGATTATAATTGAAAATAAATCTACCAAGTTTCTTGTTATATTTGAAAGCCTTTTTAATAATAATATTTTTAATAGGAAAAAAGGATTGATATTTCTGAAATATACCTGAAAAATTAATTTTGTTAAAGGATTTATTCATAAATAACATGGTACAATATTCTGTAGTGTAATTTTCTACTGCATCTAATTTGATATTCATTTTTTGTACTAGATAATTATTAAGATCTCTAATCATATGCATACCATGGGAATCCAAAAACTTACATCTGCTTAAAATATCTGTCATAATTTTAATTTCTGTTTTATTCATTCCAAACATAAAAGATTTAATTAAGCCTGCATTAAAGTTATCATCAAATTTATTAGCTAACTCCCACATAGACCTCTTGAGAGTAGTGCTGTTTCTTGTAACTCTCTTTCCACGCTTAGATCTTGAAATTCTTGAGATTCCAACTTTAATGTTGTTACCAAAAGATTTATCGAATTTCGGAATAAATAATGACTCTTCAGATTTTTGTTTAAATGATGGCAAAACATTTCTGCCGTTCCATATTATATTCAGACCATAAGGATAAAATGTTCTAAATGCACCTATACAAAAGTTTTCAAACCACAATCTCTGTTTGGTATTTGGCACTATTTTAAGTATGTGTACAGCTATGTTATTAAATCCATGCTTGTTAAAGTGCCCGATCTCAACCTTACTCTGATTTTTGTTACACTCAAATCTCTTAGAATCAGATCTATGCTGATTTAGTCTAATATTGATAGTGTTCGAAGTCTGCCCTATGTAAGAGAATTTACACACATTACATAACATTTCTGTAAACACAATTAAAGGTTTTACAAAAAATATAACTCGAATTCATATCTAACTGTTCATCACTAATCATGATACAAGCCTTGCATCTTTTGTCAGTGCAAGACCTGAATTTAAGTTTTAGACAATGGATATCTTTGAAAGGTTAGTTTCAGATATATTACCATAACACCTATCTCTTTTAACTTCATCTCTACCATTCAAAATATTAATTTTTATGTTCTGGCATATGAGATAATCTCCTATTATATTTGGAGTTCCAAAAAATTCTAGTTTTATAAACCTTAGCAACATATGGTTTAGAATCATAAAGGTAATTAAAAGAATTATGAATATCAGAAAAACTCACACATTTTTTTGTATTTCCTAAAATTTTTTTTAGTTTTTTTATATGCTAACTCAGAATTTTTGTGCCCATATCTATAATTCACAAAAAGACATACCTAAATATATACCAAATCAGAAAAATAAGGGCTCTACTGTATGGTAAATGTATGACGATGCACAGATACCATTATACTGTACCACCGAGCAATGCCATACCAAGGTATGACAAATTGCCAGTCACATAAAATTTGTTAATTTTCATATTCATAGTTATTCAAAAGGTGAAGTATCTTGAAAAGAACATAATAAAATGTTAATAGCAACCCTCTAATCACAATGATAAAAAAGGTAACAATGAGCAACATCTCAGTAGACTCCAATTCAACCACAAACTACACATCAACATATCCACAAATATGTAGGCACAAAATCAAGAGTTAGCAAAAATATTTTTATATAAATTTTTAATAAATTTTTTATATATATTTTTATATTTTTTATATAAATTAAAATCATCACACATACAAATAAAATCATCACACAT
>BMAO01013278.1:0-17984 GCA_019973975.1 Trichonephila clavata | reverse complement strand
TTCACAATAATCAGTTTGGCTTTAGAGAGAACTTCAGATGCTAGGATGCCATTAACACAATTTAAGTATTAATATTAAAACTAACAGGGTTTCTGGTCACACATCTTTAGTCTTTGTTGACATTAAAAGTACGTTTGACAATATAAATTGGTCGATATTATTTCAAATTTTCAACAACTACCATATCCCGCTTTATTTTTAAAAAATTTATTTATACCTATTTGGTTTATCAGTTTGTTGTTTTTTGCAATCCTAATTTTTCAATTAAACATCCGATTAATCTTGCCCCTATCTTGTGGAACATTTCTTTCAATTCTGTCTTAGGCTTAACTCGGAAATTTTTTTAATCCAAGCTTTGCGGACGACCTTGCTTTTGTCACCACGGGTAAGGTCCGAAAATACTTTGGAAATTGAAACCAATTCAATTCTTGACAAATCTCTAATAAACTCAAAAATCTTAAACTTGTTACTTCTCCTGAAAACATTTACTCAGTTGCATTCAGGTGTGCAGCCGTGGTGGTACTGTGTTTCGCAAGAAACCTATCTTTTTTTTTAAAACCAGTAATGTTTCTATTGAAGTAGTCGACTCTATTAAACATCGTGGACTTATTATTGACAACCAGCTCTCTCTCTCTTGGTTCAATTTTTAAAAGAGAGAATTTTTCAATTGTTTCTTCAGTTTAATAGAATTTTTTTCCAACTCTTACTTTAAATTTTTTTAATTTGTGGTACTTTACTGTGATTGAACCCATCATTATCTATGGTGTGGGAATTTGAGGTAGCTCGCTCACATCTCGTCATATCCAAAAACTTAACGCTATTCGAAGATATATTTTAAAAATCACGAAGGGCCTTAGGACCTCCCCCACAAACGCCTTATAAATCATATCTGGTACTTCCCGAATCCACCTTTCTGTGTGTGAATAAAGCTTTTCTTAAATACCAAATCTGGAAAATTTGGAACCTTGAATTTAATAATATTATTGATTGTCATTTCATTGAAAATTTTATTCCTCTCCACTCTGTGAAAGCTCGTAATAGAATTATTAGTTTTCATCAATTGCAGGGACTTATTGAGTGAGAGGTGTATACCTGTGGATCCAAAATTGGGACTGAGACCGGGTTCGCGGTGTGCATTTTTTATCGGGGGTCCCTTTATGGGACACATACTTTTAAGTTAAAACACTTCAATACTGTTTTCCAAGCAAAGGTATCTGCAATCGGATGTATGGGTGGTTATTAAATATGTTAAAATTAATATTTACACTGATAGTTTATCATTCATTCTTTTTTAAATGTCCTAACAATAAATCTGCCTATCTTAATTTAATAAAGAATAAACTTTCTATGTACCGTAACTTTTATAACATGTTCTGGGTTAAGGCTCATCATAATAATTTTTTTAATGATATTGCAGATCATTTTGCTAAGTCGCAACTACTAATGGTGTCGAGGTGAGTGTTCCAGCCCCCAGCGCTCTTATGTCCCTTCAAAATAAATTGATTGAGAGGTCATCAAACTCTAATAATGGCTTACGAGTCAAATCCTTCATTCCCAAACCCAGTTTAGAGATTAATCTCCATTCCAGTTACATCTCGCATTTCTTAACAAACCATGGCCATTTGTTTCTTATTTGCATCGCTTCAAATTAAAAGCTACTTCCAATTGACTTTGTGGTTCTGTTGGGGAGCTGATTGTTATGAATGAGAATAAGAATAGATTTAAAACTAGAATCCATGATTAGACTTAGAATGAATAATGTGTTTCGACTTTCAAAACTGAATATTAAAGAATAACGACTTGTAACACAAATAAGGTGACAAGTAGACTTTTCATGTATATATTTTCTTCACACACACACTCACCCGTTACATGGAGAAAAAGAAGAACGTTGTACAACACATAATCACAAGAACAGCGACCGTTATAACCGAATAATCCGAATTGAATGTAATTTTTTCGCGCCAATCCTACATACTTCTAGAATTAAAAAAAGTTCAGTTCGTGGCGCCATCTCTGGACAGCGAAAGGAGTCAACTGTTCTTAACACTGAACATTATGTGTTCACATGTCCTCTGACTGAGGATTTTCATTTGGTCTCTTTATCTCAAAATGCTAAAAAAAGCTTGGTTCCAATCTATCGTTAGAAATCTTTCCATTCACTCTAAACTAGAATCATGTATTAAAATTGCCTCCACATTCTGGGATCAAATTCCTTAGATAGGATTGGATTGGTACTCTTATGTGGTCACACAAGCAGCCCCCCCCCCCCTCCTTATCCAAATGTTATTTTTTCTGTTTTTCTTTGCTTCTCTTTTTATTTCTTCTTAATCCTTAAACCCTATTTATATTTCTCACACAATATATTGCAGCTTCCTGGTTTATTTTACATCATTAGTAAATATGATTATACTTTGAGGCTAATTTCTTGTTTTTATTTAGCAAAAAAGATATCTCCAATAAAATTCAATAGTTTCTCCCCCCCCCCTTTCTCTCTCTTCATTTATTATTTTTATTTAACACTGCTTTCTTCCTTTATGTTTTTTTTAATAGGAGAGGAGATCTCAAAAATAATCCTCCTTCCGGTGCTGAATCATTTCTTTTTCTGTAAACTGAAGGGGAAAAAAATGTTAACCGGAAGGGGTGGCATCAACTAAAAATATAATTCAAAAGAAGCATTTTATTATTATTATTTATGTTTTCTGTCTTTTTTTTTCTTTTGGTGTGTATGGTGCATTTGTATTGGATAATTTTATTATTTTTTTTATGTATTTGTAAGAATTTTTTGACTATGTATATTTTTTCTTTCATCTTACTCCTTTTGTTTTCTTTTATTATTATAATACTTTCTTTGTATAGTTGTATTACGTTCACGTACACGTATGTGTATCGTGCAGTTACCTTTAAATTTGTATATTGTTATATTTTACTGTCTTCTGCTGTTTAAAATGCGAACTTTAACTTTTTTCAATAAAGACTACACGTGGGGGTGGCTGTTTCCCGAGGGATTGGCTTGTAGATAAACCCTCTTCGGGTGAGCTTATTCCTTTGGGCATTCCGCCAATAACACTCATGCAGCTTTAAATGCGATGTTAATATAACTCTCCTTCACTCGTGGAAAATATTGGGTGGTTATCTTTATCCGTGAATCCAATGGAATTTTTCATACCTGGGTGGATGAGTGAGTGAATATTAACGTCGTACCTCTCAGCTATATACTCAACGGCTTTTAGCAACAGACCTCGTAATTTGAACCATGGTCAAGTGACGCGGACGACACCTGAGCTGGCAACCCCTCTCCTAACTACCACACCACACCAACGGGAGGACGTTGGAGCTCTCGACAGATTTAACATGCATCCTTCCCCTACTCGGCGGGTCTTTAGTGGTACTAGGATCGAACTCATGACACGCTAGCCATGATCCGATGCCTAGACCACTCGTCCACCGCGGCCGCATTAAAAGGATATAGACCGCCCTGGTCGTGGAAAAAGCGCCTCCCTGTGACTTAAAAATTTCGGCTATAGTAAGAAGATATGGACCACCCTGTTCTTAAAAAAAGCGTCGCCCCAGCATCCAAGAATTCCTACTGATAGGGGAAAAATATTGAAGACCAACCTGGTCTAACAGAAGTTAAAAGGAAAAGATTTTTGTGTGGAAGTGTCCTTTTCTTGCAGCCCGTAAAGAAATCCCGACTAAGTGTGTTGATCTACAAAAATATAATGTAAATGAATTTTGTGTACTAGTTTTACAAACCGCTTGTCAAAATTACGATGCGTTTAATTATAATTGAAAAAATGCATTTCAATCATAAAAACCTCTAAACTAATTTTGGGTACGAAAAAATATATATATAATATTTAAAACTCTAACTTTAAGCAATAGATGGCACCACGAGCGTGTTAGCTACATAATGAATAGTTGTTAGGCCGCTAGTTATACAAACCGCTTATCAAAACTACAATGCATTTAATTATAATTGAAAAAATGCATTTCAATCATAAAAACCTGTAAATTAATTTTGGGTACGAAAATATATATATATAATATTTAACACTAAAAATAATTTGTCAGCTAGGAGGATCTTTACGTTTGTCTATTTCTTTTAACATGAGAGAGAAAGCAGGGAAACATTTCTTCAAATATCCTTCAGGCGAATATCATGCAGGGAAAAAGCCTTATGTTTTTGAATATCGAGCCAAAATTAACGATATAATCACGCACATATGGACTTACTCCGAGCTTTTTCCAAACAACTCTTAAATCAAAAAAGAAACATTTGTTTGTATTTATTAAAACTGATTTGAAATCAATACAAGCAACTGATATGTAAATATTTCTAACAGTATAATTTCAAGTACCAGAAAGTTGTTTTAAAGACATCTAAAACCATAAAAACAAAACGCACCGATATTTTTTACGCTTAAATCATTACAACTCTATCTTCATATATACCATTGGCCTTCAAACTTTTTTGCTGCACGGAGCATTGGTATCGCCTATATAGTGCAGCGCTAAAAAGTGGTGCCAGCTCCTGGGGAATGTATTAGGTGTGCATAGGTTTTAAATACCAATTTGCAGCCCCATTGAAGAAAAAAATATTTTTTCTACATAGAGAAAACAAGAACTTTCGTTTCAGAAAAAGAAAAAAAATGCAGGGAAGAAACCTCATGTTTGTGAAGTTCCAAGTAAATCTAACAGAACACCACGAACATAAGGCTTTATCCAAGCATAACACAACTCTTCGTCAAACTGCTGTGTTCGTGTCGCGACTCGAACTGGCCATCTTCGGGTCTGCAGTGACAGTGCCTTAGACGATTTGGCCGCTCTGAGCCCCGTCTAGAGGGCTTTTGTTTGTCTTTTGTTGGTTGGGACACGTGAAAGAAGGGGTAGCAGAAAAACCTCCTCTTCCAAGAGGGAAGGGGTAGGCAGCTGATTACCTTTGCTTGTCAGTAGTGTTAAATGATGGGCGCTGTATAAATGCAACAAAAATTAGTCTTTCAATTTCACTCGAAAAACACATTCCATTTAGTTATAGTATGAAATGTTTAAATATTGAAAATAAAATAATTTTTAACAGGTTTTATTCAAACTACTATAAAAACACTTTTAAAAAAATTATAAAAACTGAAACTGACTTACCCTTTTATAATCTGTTGTCTCATGAATGAGAAGAAAGGCTTTAATACCTTACATTTATAGTTTTCAAACTAGTAGCCGAACACATTTTTTTCCCTTGAACTATTTTTTAAAAACGTGGTTTCCACGAGTAAATAATAACGTCGCTGACCAAAATGTAAGCACACTTTGTTCCTTGACCTACTTTCATTGTACAAGAAGGAATTTAAATGTTGTGATTAAATTTTTCCTCTAGGTTTAGTGTCTTAAATTTAAAGGTTGTGACGGGTCTATCCGCATCAATCTTCTATTAACCCTCTTAGGTAACTTTGGGGTAGCAATTATTCTATTTCACAGCCTCCTCGGGAAAAACACGAGATAGTGATATGCTAATGAATTCGACTATATAAAGTCTAGGTTTAGTAAGAAAGTAAAAGGAGAAGGAATTGCCCGAATCAAAACTTTTAAATTAGTAGAATATTGAGGAATTTTCCAGGGCAACGATTGAATGGTTTCTTTTGCCGTAAAAAAAGCGCTGTTAGTAGATGATGCAGGTAATATTATCATACATACTGATACAAGAAACAAGATTTCCCCAAAGAAAGCGTGTAAGTAATCACCAGAAACGAATATTAGCTCGAAATTTATGAAGAATAATCCCAACAAGGCACTTAACACAATGACGAACGCTGAGAAACTTAAATAATCATCCAGAGATTTCATGATGCTGGTAAGATCTGAATAACTTTGAATCAAAAGCACATAAGGGCAGTTTTTACTTAAATGTTCCATCTTTTCCTCGATTTTATTAAAAAGAAATTTTACATAAAAGCATACAAATCCATAGTATCCTGTCAATGAAATAAATATTACTGCACTCGTGGCTGGAATTGTAATCACACTAATTTCAGGAAAAAGCACGAAATATTGCTTTAATTTCGGAAAATTATCATCAGAATTTTCGATTAAACTTCGATATACTTCATAATCCTTCGAAAAGCGGTATAATAAAATATAGCTTATGAACGTTGCAGTCATGACAAAACAGTAAGAGAAGATTGACATCTGGAGTTTTCGTTCATTTTGATAGCATTGCCGCATTAATGAGCATTTCCAAATTTTCGTCAATATTACATGGATTTGCTTACGAGATCGCCTTGTTTGTTCGTTTATAAAAAACTGAAGTATGGCAAGAATAAGAATAACAACTGGTCTTTTCTTTTCCGGGGATAATGCTACAGAAAATGCGTGAGTTACTATCCCTAAACACTGCAGAAGTACGAATAAATATCTCGGAGATTCCCAAATAAAGTGATGGAAGAGAATATGTTTTACAAACCTTCTATTGGGATATGATTCCAATCCTGTAATATGAAAAAGAAGTAAAACTGGCTGAAAAGATTTTTCTATCTCATTTATTCGTTTTCTCATGATATGAATTTATAATTATATTTAATAACTTGAAAATAATCATGTAGCAGTTTATTTCCTTATTCTTTCTAGTACCATTAATACAAATTTCCATTAATACTTCCTAGTTATGGAAATTAGATAATAGTTGTTTTATAATTTCTCTCAAAGTCGGATTCTTGTACATATTGTTTTACTTTTAAATGGATTTCAAATTTTTCCTTTTCAAAAGATGTAATAAGTTTTTTAAATGTTTAAATTATTTCCATGTTTCATTTTCTTTGTTCATAAAGAGTTAAAAATAGTCTCCAGTTATTCCACAAATTTTCTTTTTTTTCATCCAAATTTATGCATAAAAATATTTTTTTTCTGTAGACTTCTTTCATAATGCAAGCCATTTTTTCATTAACTTTTATTCACTTTTCATCATTTTCAAAAGAGTTAAGTAACATAGATGCAATACAGCTTTCCATTTGTGGATTTTGATTCAATAGCATAATGCAAGACAAGGATAATTTCCTTGAATTCGTTTAGTCAACATTCAGTGGTACAAAGAAATATTAATGAGAGGGAATAATTTAAATTTTCAATTTATATGTTTGGTTATATTATTTATTTTTAATTCACTGAAGAATCTTTTTCTACTGAGTATTCATTAAGATTTATCGATAAACTCGTGTACTGTTTAATGTCATTTCTCTTTGTAAATTAAAACACATGTTTTATTTTGTACAAATAATGTGAAATCTATTGTTGAGATATCGATCCTACATAAATTAGCCATCTTTGTTCAAAAGCTATTAGCATGAAAATAAAAGAAATTTCGAAAATATATTGATTTGGTTCGAAAAAAAGGATAATGTGAAGATTTGTAAGGTGAGTGAAAATAATAAATCGATATTGCTTTGGGGATTGCAATTCTTTTCAAATATATATATATATATATGTATATATGTAATAATCCCCATTAATTATTCTTAATAACTTTTAATTGCCTTTGGTCCATCCCTTCAGGACCAACGTTTTAGTAATAAGTTAATCCGCCGCCTAACGAGAGTATTTTAAACTACATCCATCCACCCACACAGATCACGTGATTTAAGCTGCCTATATATACCGAGACTCCTGGAGACCGCGCTCTCTTTCGCTTCTGTATTTTGTCTGCGTAAACATGTAGCCGGCTACAGCTTGTGTTTGTGTGTGTGAGTGTATTGTGTCGTCCCTGTAATATTTTATGCGCTTAAGATGTGGAATTAAACAGATTTGAACAACCCCATGACTGCCTCTTGGATAATATTAATTTTGCCTCACCAATCTCATATAAAGTATACCTTTCAACGGCCACGTCTATTTCAAAAATATCAACGTCTATTTCTTAAGTCGGTAGGATTGTTAGTTGCGTGGGAAATAAAAATTATAAGTGAAAATTATTACAACCAAAATGATAACCGTCATCGACTAAAGTAAAGAAGAAAGGAGAAAAATGTCTGTGTGTGTGGATGTATCCATTCATCGTACGATGTGCCAAAGTGTTCAACTACTACGTTTAAAAAGCGGGAAATTTCCCGTCTCGTCTCCATTGCGTAAGAGAAAAAAAATCCCCTGTCAAGCTTCAAGTTTTCTGCGTGTTTTCTAACGAAAATAAATCTTCTCATCAAATATATGTAATAGAAAAAAAATCAACCAACAATTAAATCAACAGTTCGATGCTCAAATGAAAAGAAATAATAAATCTTTCTAACCTTGAAGTGCGCGAGATATGTTTTTGGGAAAATTTAGTTATGTGAAAAAGTGCAACTCAGCGATATTTTCATCATTGATAAGTTTTTCTTTTTACTCTTTGTCATTTTAATTATTTGTTTTTTCTCTAAATTGATTATATATTTTTCCTCATTCATTGTTAATGATTTATTTTAAAATGTTTAAGAAATATTTTGTGATTAGTATGCGTAATAATTTGAAAGCAAATTTAATAATCTATTTTGATTCAGAATCTTGCAATGATTTTAATTTATGGTTTAGATATTTTGAAAATATTTAAGTTTTAAAGTTTTCCATATGAAATGGTGTAGTATGGGGTAGTGGTATACCAATATAGTTTCTTTATTTAAAGCCTGGTCTTACCCAGCATTTTTTTATTATAAGCCTGGTTATACCCCAGCAAATTTTTATGTGTCTGGTTTTACCCCAGAGTTTCTTTCAATATTATGGGTCTTACCCCCATCGTTTTTTTTTAAAATTATTCTTTGGTCCCTACCACCATTGCACTGTTATTATGGTTTATTCTAATGTTTTTTCAATACATGTGTAACAAATTATTTTCATTTTTCGATTTTATTTAAATTACTTGATTGGGCAGTCAACTCTACGTATATATTATTGTGAATGTTATTACCATTTTGAAAACGTTTCCAGGAATCTCGGCTTTACATTTTGAATTTACGGGTTAAATTTACTTATGCTACATTTTGTTTTGAAGATAAAATGCATATATTTCATAATGATTATATTTGGATTTGATATTTAATAGGATAATTGATAACTTTATAGTGTTTTACTGAATTAATACCAAAGTTTTGATATTTTTATTTTTAGAATTCTATGTTGATACAGTTTGATATATTTTTAATGTGGTTTAAGAATTTTTGGTTTCTATTCGATTTACTCTTTTTTTAGAATGAACAATTTATTTGATATGAAAATGAACAACTTTAATGTGTTTGAAATAATAATGGTTTTGAGAGCACTTAGGCTGAGAAAATAGTAATAAATAAATAAGCAAATGTTTACATTTAGAATAAATAATAAGGGTTTTGTAAGGATTGTGCATAGTGAGTACCTCAAGGGAATAAATACACCTTTGATTGTCAATATACTATTGCCTCCAAACTTATACCTTTGTCATAATAAAATTAATACATAAAAGAAAGTTATAAATAGTTTTTAAAAAGATCTCTTCGGTCGACTTGCAATTTCCAGTCTTGGGATATTTGTTTTTGAAGTTATTGGTGCAACTTTACACGATAAGAAGTAAAACTTGTCTCAAAGATTGTGCAAGGCGTGGGTCATCCTAATTTGTTTCTTTTCACCCTCAGTGCTCTTATATACAATTTCATATAAATTTTTAAGAAATTATTTTTTGTATTTTAAGAATTAATATTTTTGAATTCATAGCCAATATTAATAATGTGGTGGATGGTTGTTTCAAAATTTTTACACGATTTATACTTTGGCAAATTCTCGAATATTTTTATGTTAATGTTGAAGTGAAAGAAATTTTTTTTAAATAATGATAATTTAAAAATTTAATTTTGTACTTTATATCTCTGTATGATACGGGTGCGGACCAAGGGCCCTGGTGCACACACGTGTCTTGCGGAGGGGGGAAATGTAATAATCCCCATTAATTATTCTTAATAACTTTTAATTGCCTTTGGTCCATCCCTTCAGGACCAACGTTTTAGTAATAAGTTAATCCGCCGCCTAACGAGAGTATTTTAAACTACATCCATCCACCCACACAGATCACGTGATTTAAGCTGCCTATATATACCGAGACTCCTGGAGACCGCGCCCTCTTTCGCTTCTGCTTTTTGTGTCAACATGTAGCCGGCTGCAGTGTGTTTGTGTGTGCTTATATTGTGTCGTCCCTGTGATGTTTTATGTGCTTAAGATGTGTAATGAATAGTTTTAATCAATCACCGGAATGCCTCGTCAATATCATCCAAAGAAACCATCAACAATAGTAATCATATAAAGAATACCTTTCAACGGCCACGTCTATTTCATATATATATATATATATATATGGAAAAAAAATTTTATATAAAATATAAAACATAACAGGGAAAAAAATTAAGATTAAATCAAATGAAATACAAATAAGAACCTAGCGAGTCAAAATGTAATTTCGGACTTAGGACCGAATAAATGGGGTTAAACTAGTTTGAAGGCGCCAACCTTCCCCCTTTGCAACTCGGTAGGAAAGACCAAAATAAAATAAATAGAAATTTAAAGTATAAAAATACTAAGTATAAAAAATCCAAAGTATAAACAATCTCATAGAAATATGAAAGAACAACAATATATATATATATTTCTGTTTCATTAATAATTCATAAAATAAATGTTATACAAAAGGGTTTCTAAGCCGATTTACATACAAAATATTTATAAAAGTTCATTTTAATAACATTCATTTAATAATTCATTTCATATAATAAAGTTCACAATAAATTTTATGAGTAATGTAGAATTTAAAATTACGCATTAAAAGTTATTTATTTTACACCTGGAGTACTACAACAAAATGTAGTTTCTGTGGCCGTGGTTTCCTATTGGTCATGGTCGCAATTTATCTGGGAGCGTTGCAGAGTCGCGGGTTTGAGTCCTGATGCCACTGAAACCCCGATGTGACGAGGGAATGATGTACGATAATTCTGTCGTGGGTTTAAGTCTTCAAGTTAGCGTAGTATGTAAATTAGGTTAGAGGGCTGCCAGCTCAGGGGCCGTCCTCGTCGCTAGGCCATAGCTCAAAATAATGACGTTAAAATCGCTTTTGGTAAGGATATTAATTTCTATGCTATAGAGATTTCTCTCCCAAACTCGCCTAATGCAACTCCAAAATAGAAAATTGAAAATCCTATATAATCTTTTCTCCTCACCCTTTTGCCATTGACTTTGATAATTTTGTACCACTTGAAGATATCATCTCTGAAGAGGGGGAGATTGTCTTTCGGAATTTAAAGGCCGGGACAAGGCCCCTGGGCTTGATCATATAGATTATAATATATTTGGAAAATAATTTATTCTGTCTGCAGGTAATTATAAAAATTATTACTCTTTGTATTGAGTTTTCTTATTTCTCTGATATCTTGAAAAATTCTAAATTAAAGCTTTTATTGAAACCCAGTAAGGACCCATCCTCATTTAATTCATATCGGCCGATTTGTTTAATACCTACCCTCGGGAAAATTATCGAACGTGTTTTTGCTAATAGGCTTCACACTTGGTTAACTATACATAACATTATTCACAATAATCAGTTTGGCTTTAGAGAGAACTTCAGATGCTAGGATGCCATTAACACAATTTAAGTATTAATATTAAAACTAACAGGGTTTCTGGTCACACATCTTTAGTCTTTGTTGACATTAAAAGTACGTTTGACAGTATAAATTGGTCGATATTATTTCAAATTTTCAACAACTACCATATCCCGCTTTATTTTTAAAAATTTATTTATACCTATTTGGTTTATCGGTTTGTTGTTTTTTGTAATCCTAATTTTTCAATTAAACATCCGATTAATCTTGCCCCTATCTTGTGGAACATTTCTTTCAATTCTGTCTTAGGCTTAACTCGGAAATTTTTTTAATCCAAGCTTTTGCGGACGACCTTGCTTTTGTCACCACGGGTAAGGTCCGAAAATACTTTGGAAATTGAAACCAATTCAATTCTTGACAAATCTCTAATAAACTCAAAAATCTTAAACTTGTTACTTCTCCTGAAAACATTTACTCAGTTGCATTCAGGTGTGCAGCCCGTGGTGGTACTGTGTTTCGCAAGAAACCTATCTTTTTTTTTAAAACCAGTAATGTTTCTATTGAAGTAGTCGACTCTATTAAACATCGTGGACTTATTATTGACAACCAGCTCTCTTTCTCTCTTGGTTCAATTTTTAAAAGAGAGAATTTTTCAATTGTTTCTTCAGTTTAATAGAATTTTGTTTTCCAACTCTTACTTTAAATTTTTTTAATTTGTGGTACTTTACTGTGATTGAACCCATCATTATCTATGGTGTGGGAATTTGAGGTAGCTCGCTCACATCTCGTCATATCCAAAAACTTAACGCTATTCGAAGAAATCTTTTAAAAAACACGAAGGGCCTTAGGATCTCCCCCACAAACGCCTTACAAATCATATCTGGTACTTCCCGAGAATCCACCTTTCTGTGAATAAAGCTTTTCTTAAATACCAAATCTGGAAACTTTGGAACCTTGAATTCAATAATATTATTGATTGTCATTTCATTGAAAATTTTATTCCTCTCCACTCTGTGAAAGCTCGTAATAGAATTATCAGTTTTCATCAATTGCAGCGACTTATTGAGCGAGAGGTGGATCCAAAATTGGGACTGAGACCGGGTTCGCGGTGTGCATTTTTTTATCGGGGGTCACTTTATGGGACACATACTTTTAAATTAAAACCCTTCAATACTGTTTTCCAAGCAAAGGTATCTGCAATCGGATGTATGGGTGGTTATTAAATATGTTAAAATTAATATTTACACTGATAGTTTATCATTCATTCTTTTTTAAATGTCCTAACAATAAATCTGCCTATCTTAATTTAATAAAGAATAAACTTTCTATGTACCGTAACTTTTATAACATGTTCTGGGTTAAGGCTCATAATAATAATTTTTTTAATGATATTGCAGATCATTTTGCTAAAGTCGCAACTACTAATGGTGTCGAGGTGAGTGTTCCAGCCCCCAGCGCTCTTATGTCCCTTCAAAATAAATTGATTGAGAGGTCATCAAACTCTAATAATGGCTTACGAGTCAAATCCTTCATTCCCAAACCCAGTTTAGAGATTAATCTCCATTCCAGTTACATCTCGCATTTCTTAACAAACCATGGCCCATTTGTTTCTTATTTGCATCGCTTCAAATTAAAAGCTACTTCCAATTGACTTTGTGGTTCTGTTGGGGAAGCTGATTGTTATGAATGAGAATAAGAATAGATTTAAAACTAGAATCCATGATTAGACTTAGAATGAATAATGTGTTTCGACTTTCAAAACTGAATATTAAAGAATAACGACTTGTAACACAAATAAGGTGACAAGTAGACTTTTCATGTATATATTTTCTTCACACACACACTCACACCGTTACATGGAGAAAAAGAAGAACGTTGTACAACACATAATCACAAGAACAGCGACCGTTATAACCGAATAATCCGAATTGAATGTAATTTTTCGCGCCAATCCTACATACTTCTAGAATTAAAAAAAGTTCAGTTCGTGGCGCCATCTCTGGACAGCGAAAGGAGTCAACTGTTCTTAACACTGAACATTATGTGTTCACATGTCCTCTGACTGAGGATTTTCATTTGGTCTCTTTATCTCAAAATGCTAAAAAAGCTTGGTTCCAATCTATCGTTAGAAATCTTTCCATTCACTCTAAACTAGAATCATGTATTAAAATTGCCTCCACATTCTGGGATCAAATTCCTTAGATAGGATTGGATTGGTACTCTTATGTGGTCACACAAGCAGCCCCCCCCCCTCCTTATCCAAATGTTATTTTTTCTGTTTTTCTTTGCTTCTCTTTTTATTTCTTCTTAATCCTTAAACCCTATTTATATTTCTCACACAATATATTGCAGCTTCCTGGTTTATTTTACATCATTAGTAAATATGATTATACTTTGAGGCTAATTTCTTGTTTTTATTTAGCAAAAAAGATATCTCCAATAAAATTCAATAGTTTCTCCCCCCCCCTTTCTCTCTCTTCATTTATTATTTTTATTTAACACTGCTTTCTTCCTTTATGTTTTTTTTAATAGGAGAGGAGATCTCAAAAATAATCCTCCTTCCGGTGCTGAATCATTTCTTTTTCTGTAAACTGAAGGGGAAAAAAATGTTAACCGGAAGGGGTGGCATCAACTAAAAATATAATTCAAAAGAAGCATTTTATTATTATTATTTATGTTTTCTGTCTTTTTTTTCTTTTGGTGTGTATGGTGCATTTGTATTGGATAATTTTATTATTTTTTTATGTATTTGTAAGAATTTTTTGACTATGTATATTTTTTCTTTCATCTTACTCCTTTTGTTTTCTTTTATTATTATAATACTTTCTTTGTATAGTTGTATTACGTTCACGTACACGTATGTGTATCGTGCAGTTACCTTTAAATTTGTATATTGTTATATTTTACTGTCTTCTGCTGTTTAAAATGCGAACTTTAACTTTTTTCAATAAAGACTACACGTGGGGTGGCTGTTTCCCGAGGGATTGGCTTGTAGATAAACCCTCTTCGGGTGAGCTTATTCCTTTGGGCATTCCGCCAATAACACTCATGCAGCTTTAAATGCGATGTTAATATAACTCTCCTTCACTCGTGGAAAATATTGGGTGGTTATCTTTATCCGTGAATCCAATGGAATTTTTCATACCTGGGTGGATGAGTGAGTGAATATTAACGTCGTACCTCTCAGGCTTTTAGCAACAGACCTCGTAATTTGAACCATGGTCAAGTGACAAGGACGACACCTGATCTGGCACACACTCTCCTAACTACCACAGCACTCTAACCTGGTAGAGTAGATCTCCATTTCTAGTCTAGGATGAAGGGTAACTACACGATATATCGCTTCCTCGTTTTCGAAAATGAGTGATTGATTGGTAATGAAATGGTTTATGGAGCAACAGTCCATTTAAACTAAACTTAGCCAAATATTTCGTATGAAAGTTAGTTTAAAAATGCATTATTATAGCTAGTTAAAGTAAACTTAAAATTTTCGAAAAAAGTCTTAAAAATTCTCGTTTTGTTCTGTTTTAAAATAATCGTTAGAAACCCTATGGCTTATGGCGTGATGTGGGTATCTAGTTAAGGTTTATTACAAATAGTAATAATTCAAGATATAAAAGGTTAATGCTATTTTTAATTTACATTATAGAACATTATAAAACTGCTAAAAAGGCTACATAGGCTAATGTCTGAAAATTAAATATAGGGAAGAGCGCGTGCTGTTATCTCGTGCGAGTCAGAGAGAGAGAGAGAGAGAAGTCTGATGGATCGTCCGGGGAAAGGCAAGTTTTTTGAGTGTTTGTTCATATCAGTTCACTTCTCTCTGCTCGCAAGCTGATTCCAGGTAAGGGAAGTTTAGGTGGGTGCCGAGGCACGCCACATGGCTCAGAGGTAGTGTATCACGCTTCAAAGCCACAGATTCGGGGTTCAAATCCGGGCTGGGCAAGGTAGACTTTCATCCTTATGTAAAACGCATTTGGATTATGCTGTCAAGATATAGGGTTCCCGCTGGCTGAGTGGCGAGGTTGGTTTGTCACTGGCCTTCTGCACCCAAGATGAGGGCCCAAGTCCGTGGATTTTCATGATGCAGAATATCGACAGCGGCCATATTGTATGATTATACAGCATGTAAAAGATTCCTAGAGTGCCTGTTTGGCGTAGATGCTCTAAGGGAAATTTAATTCTAGTATAAGTTCGCATCGTCAGAGCTCAGGTGCCTCCTGCTGGGTGGAAACGGCGTCAAATTACCTGCGGCGATTGGTATCCGCCCATAGGGTGCCACACTAAAAAGAGATACCAGCTTCTGGGGAATGTACAAGGTCTGCAATAGTAAAATACCAATCGACAGCTCATTATAAATAAAAAAATAAGGCTTCCAAGCTTTACTTCATAATCCATCTTTAGAAAAACAAAAGTTTAGACAGAGAATAAAATGTTATTTTGAAAATTACGCGAAAATTACCCATTAATCATGATTTCCGGGTAGCTTTTATTTTTAAATAATATTAAGTTTAATCCTTTGTAAAGTAAATGTAAATTGTACTAAAATGTAATGAGTCGTTATGCAGAATGTATTGAAAATAAATGAAACGTTACGTCCATTCCGAAAACTAGGTTAAAGTACAAAATAAGATTACAAGTGTGTTGTGGCCATTAGCTCCCCCCCCCACCTTCTTTTTCTGTCGCGTTGATTAAAATAGGGCAATTCAGATGATATTCACAGAATCACGGAAAAAAAGTTCTTTCATTGCCAATACAATTTTGATATTGACTTAAAAAGAAATGATTTTTAGGTAATATAATTCAAACATACATTGCCAACTGATGTAACCAAAGGTATTTTTCAATTATTAAAATAATGGAAATGTATATTTTTAATAAGAACTTTCCTTTTTTTTATCGATAAATTGAAAATATAATGGCTTTTAACTTTATATGCATTAAAAATATTTCTATAGGATTTATTTATAAACAGAAAAGTACAATATTCAGTCGTATAATATATGCTGTATAGTTTTCTAACATATTTTTGCGTTAGGCTTAGCATTTTTATTACAAAAAAAAAGAAAAAAAAAAGACTGATTTGCTCCATTATATAACAAGCGTTAAAAGATAATTGTTTAGCAGAGATAATTGAAAAATGTAGTAGGTCATTCGTATTGATGAATATATCGATTTTCAATAAAACATGTCATCATTATATTTTGCCTTATCTGGAGTTTTGTGACAAACCTTTAATAGACATTTTACAGTTTTTAATTTAAGGCAACAAGGTCCCGTCTTCACAATTTGTTTTATTTTTAATAATTGATATTTGGGTATTAATTGTATTTTGTAATGGCTAATATTCAATAATATTTGCATATAAAAATTAAATTTGTTTCAAAATGTTTGTAAAATGTAATTCTTTGAAAATTTTTTAACATTTAAAAAAATTTTAAGGCTTTTTAAATACGTCTCTTTACTTTCAAAATTTTTTTCCATGTACCCCATAATATACTACAATAAATTGTGCATGACTTTTTTTGCTGCTGCTCTTTAATTTTTTATTAATTTTTTTTATTGTTGAACATTTCTAAAAATTCTCAAAAAAACATTAATTTTTATTTTGAAATTTTTTAGAAAAGTACTTTTTATTTTAGAGCTGATTCCATGCACAGTTTTACAGAACATACATTTCATAACATGTATAAAAATTTCAAACCCATACTTAAAATATCAAATAAGCCTTAGGATTTTGCATAACAGTATATGTACAAAAATTCAACATGGAGAAATATGAGTTTGAAGTTTTCATTTCATGAACAGCACGATAAAATATTCCTCGAATAGTCTGAAATTTTTATGAAATGTTAATTAGCTTATTTAAAACTGCTTACCAAAAGAAATTGCAAAACTGTAGGACAATTAAACAGTATACTGGCATAATGATTATGTAGAAGAAAATGAATGAAAGATCCATATTTCACAAAATTTTATCTTAATAATTACTAAACAAATAAAACACACACTTGAGAGTTAATTCCATGCTCAGTTTGACAACTCAAATAATGCACATCATATACAAAATATGTTTATGCCTTTATTTTTTATTTCCATGATTTTAAAAGCCTTCGCATTTTAAATATTATACACGAATGAAAGCAAAATCAAATAACAATTTATAGGTAAATTATTTCAAAATTGAAGAATTGCATCTGTGTACATTTGATTAAATAATTACCTTAAAATATTTTAATAATAATTGTGCTGAATTTAACACCACTTGGAATATATATATATATATCACCAACAAAAATATATAAAAATGGGAGATTTTGCTATTTTTGCGAATTAGATTTTAAATTACCTGAGTTATCAAACTGAAATTTAGCATCCGTGCTTTGGTAGAATTCGTTTTGAAGTTTTAAT
>BMAO01013277.1:0-11996 GCA_019973975.1 Trichonephila clavata | reverse complement strand
AAATTTATTATTATTTTTTAAAAATAAGCAATTAAAAGCGGATCTTTATTCAATTTCATGCATCATGCATTATTAATACTTTTAATGGGAAGAGCCAAATATATAAACTAATTATATCTCCTTGAGCACTTTGTGTCTTTCATCATCTGAGGGTTTAATTTTAAAGAAGAAAAATATGCTTTATAGTAAACTAAAGCACTGTTTAAAGTTAAGAATAGATTATTAGAATTTTATTTAAAATCATTTGTTAATTAGATTCATTATTTCTCTTACACAAATTTTGTGTTTATTTATCTATGCAGAAATATGCAAACAAAGCTATAGCATAGAAGGAATTTTTAATTAATTTCAAATTTTATTTTTGTCCAATAATTTAAGATTGTTTGGTTATGAGTTGGGATAAATGTTTATGTACAGAAATTTTTAAAGTAAAGATAGTATATATAATAAGAGGTTTTCTGACCTATTTGGCATTTATTGTGTTAATTTACAAAAAGTAAAGTTTGTAAATCTAAATCTAAAAAAAAAAATTTAATTTGTAAGGATAGATCATAGGTTCTCAACGTGGGCGACAACGCTCCCTTGTGGGTGTTTGAGGCTTTCAGGAGGGCAGTAAAGTACCCAGAGAAAATTAAGGGTGTTGAGATGACACGGAGGGGCTTTTGTAGATTAACCAAATATATTCTAAAAAAAGATAAAAAAAACACGTTCATTATGAACTAACAAAAGTAAACTTTAATACTGTTTACTTATGTTGATTGTATGCATTTAAATCTTTTCTATATCACATGTACGAAAATTCACATATTTCTGTAGTTCGGGAAGTGGATGAAAAATTTAAAGATTACATTACATTCAGACCTACTTTTAATTGAATGATATAGTGCAATTTTATTTTCTGTAGTGCACGTGTCATTTTCTGGGAGCAGTAGAAAAAATGTTTCGTCCACTACATTTCATTACGTATATTATCCAAAAAACATAATTAAATATGTTAACCAGGAATTAACGAGTGATTCTTTAAAGGCTGAAACTGGCTATTTCAGATTCACAAGTAAAAAAATTGGGGCTTTAGAAAAAAATTTAATTAAAAAATATATTCTATTCGTAGTAGAATATTTTCTTTAATTTAACTCTTGTTTTCACCATGCATATTATGTAATCTCTTATTTCTCTAGAGTGGGAAGGGGAGCAGGAATCGAGATACTCAATAGAAAAGGGGGCGGTATCGAAATACTTACTAGAAAAGGGGGAGCCAGTTCAAAAAAGTTTGGGAACCTATGGGATAGATGATGGTTCTAAATTGTATTCTATTCTAATATATTTTCAAGCAAAATGTGAGTAGGATTTTACGTATCATCGCAACAACTGCCAACATTGAAGATAACTCGACAAGTTGGCAACCTCAATTTCTCATGTGTGTATAGGCTGAATTGAAAATAATGTCGCTAATAAGTTGCTATAATACGTAAAAACCGACATTTTTTTAAAAAAAAAAGTCATTTAAATAAATTTTTAAGATTGAAATTTCGTCTCATATATGTTTAAAGACTTTTCGAATCTTCAACTGTAAAATCAAATGTGTGTGATCCCTCAAATTGTGTTTCCTAAGCAAATAAGCACTTAATCAAAATAGATATTAGAATTAAGAAGCATATAACTAATAAGAAATTATCGTAAGAATTTTATTTGTATACATTAAGATAGCAGATAGTATTTAAATCACCCGAGAATATTTTTAAAATTAATTTGATTCCTTATAACCTTAAAACTATTTATGCTTAAGTTGCAAGTTTTCATTTCACAGTGGTGAGTTTTCACAGTTACTATGACGGTAAATTATTAAATTTTTTAGTTATTATTGGCACTGAAAATCTTAAGTTAAAGAAACAAAAATCAAGTATCGTGATGCATAAATTTAATTGCTTAATAATTTAGAAAACTATTGACACCCAAATGAGCACTCTCTGACAAAAAGGTAATATCCCCTTTGTATAAATTCTCCTTCAAATATATATATATATATTTTTCACATAACTTAACATAGACACAAATTATGTTAGATGTTATGTAGCGATTATACATTTATTTAAAAAAAGTGATAAAGAAAAGTTGCGATTGAAAAATTGATATAAGCATCCCTTGTGAGCATGTTCTATTACAGTAGTTTTGTAAAATGACATACACCCTTGTCAGTTGTAAGATTTATTTTATAAACATAGAAATGTGTAAGTCACATGACGATTCAAATGTTTTTCAGCTAAAATTTTAGAGGTGAAAATGAAATTCCGATTTTTTTTTGGAAAGATAGCGCAAATGAGTCTTAAACAAGGTTTCAAGAATTATAACCAACACTACAACTTATAACAGCAACTTGGCGGTAATAAGAAATTGGTAGTCAAAAACTCTTTGTTGTGTATTATAAGAGTTTCGCAGGTAATATTGCAACTTAATGCTAAAAAACTCTTCTACAAATTGTACAATTCAACTCTGTCCAAACTATATAATCTTTTATGCAGGATATTTGTCTTAAAATCTAATGCCCGATTCCAGTACTTATATTGACGGAGATTTTAATCTCTGCTTACGCGAAGTGATTATGCAAAAAAGTGACATGAAAGAAGCTTTAAGAGGCAGATATAGCTTACAATAGACTAGAAGGCTTCTGTACCCGAAAAGTCATGGTCAAAAGTATATGACCGGTTTTTTTATTTATTTGTGAGTTCGATCGTATTGCTGTTCAAGACTCTCTAAATGAAGAGAAATGGCACGTGGCACATTTGTCAAACGCAAAGTCATAGAGCATTATATAGTTATGTTGAGTGGTCTATGTTCGAGGATTTTATGCAAATAAGTCGCACAGAGCAAGACAGTTCTTCAGGAGTGAATGAAATTTGTTGTCGAAATGCAATCCTTGAAATACAGCAGCTGTAGTCACAGAATAAATCTCAGAAGGTCTTCTCACCTTCTACGACATTCAGACACAACTGTCAGTGTCTAAAATACAAGTAAGTTAAAGATTATTCGCAAGCACTCGATCGTCTACTCAGCAGCCGGAAAAAAACTAATCGCTGATCGACCTTTCGTAGTCAAATCAACACCAACTAATCTCTAGTCAAAACAGTACTGACTCAGTTTCAGTGAGCGACTCCCTGTTTATAGGTCTTACGGATTCTTCTCAAAAATTCCGTTTGCATCATAGATCGTGATATCACTAGAGTTCTTCACTAATTTCCAGAAGAATCCATAGGATCATCAATTCGCCAAAAGTAATCACCAACATGGTCGCCAAGTTGCCAAAATGGTTGACAAGTCACCAACATGGTCGCTAAAAATGATGCCAACTTGGCTTTGTCACTAAGATTTCGCCAAGTTTCCATTGAATCGCTATTATAATGTAAGGAACGGAGCTTGCGAATATTACAATTTTAGCATAAGTTAGACACAAAAGAACAAATTACGCAAAAAAATATAAGTTATTTACCCCACTTTAAATATTTATTACACAATTCGTAACAATATTTTTTTATTTATCTTAGGCTTCCGTGAAACCAGAAAGTATAAGAGTGTGTGACAGAAAAACTGTAAAGAGAGTTTTTACATAGAAGTACCTCTGATCTTAGAGGAAAAAAATATCTAAACTTTTCTTAATCTCTAATAAGATTAAGTCCACAATGATTTGTAACTCATAAAACAAGAACTTTTTAATGTTAAAATTTAGCTTACAAATGCTAATTTATATGAATATTTTTTAAAAATAACTTTTAGGATAGTTGAAACTGAACTCATAAAATAGTGATCAATGAAGAAACAAATAACGTGCACGAAATTGTTTCAGATTTCTGCGAAACTTTAGTCAGTACTAAACTAATCAAAAGAGACAGTATTAGAATAATTATTTTGAGGAAAAAAACCCCAAACAAACTCGAATAGCAAATTAAAAAAAAAATCTCTGAAAAAAAATACCCTTTAATATCTCTCCACGTAGGTATGCAATAACTTGAAGCACAAGACCATTCAGTCTGTCAGCACTGGCGATTAGTACTCAATAAGTATACCAATTACTTAATCTCATTAAGCATTTTTTGAAAGGCTAAGTAACGAAATTGAAGTCGTTCCTAACTAAAGCCTTAATGGAAATGAAAAAAACATTTCCCTTCATTCTGAAACACATTAACAGTTCTTATTAACTGCGTCATCTAAAAAGTATCAGCAATTTCAGCTGTTAATTTTTACAAAGATAATGAGGTAAATATTCCAGTTTTTTCTCTATGGTTTCCCAATGAAGTAAAAGGGAAAGGAAGATAGGGAAAAAAAGTCAGACCCTATATTTCAACTTTGTAATTAAGAGGGGTGTAATTAGCATACTTAAGAATTATTCGTGAATTCGTCGCAGCTGAAATTTTTTTCCCCATTTAAATTATTTATTTATCTGATCCGCGTTCGTTCTTTTAGATTAAAAATATATTTTAATGTCACGAAATATTTTTCCGTATTTCGTTAAAAAAGAAGAAATAATAATTTGCATATTTTTCTGTCAACCTGACAGAATCTGAAAAAATATAATAACAACAAAATAAGAAAACATATTTTGGACTCGGAATAAATTTTCTCTCGAATTGCATTTCTACTTTTTAAAAAAGAAAATTCTTTGATGCGTTTATACATTTTTTATTTTTTATTTTCCAACACGATATGTTTTCTTTATTTTCCAGTTTCGAAGAAAAGTCGTAATTTTTTTTCTCTTTCTGTTATATGTTATTCTTATGTCATGATTCTACGTTAAGAATGAAAGTGGATATTTACTTGAGTAAACAGCAAATAGAGGTAATTTTCTTTTGACGTACAAAGGTCTTCAGCAGATGAAACTTTTATAAAAAAAAATGCATATTGCAAAAATATAGTCTACGTCATAAATCTTTCAGAAAAAAAAATGAGTATTATTTAATTAATTGTATTTATTGAACCATGTGTGGTTTATTTTAATGCAACGTGATGCTAGAATAATTCCTTTATTTATAAAAAAATGCTATAATGTTAAGTACATACAGTCTTTTTTAAAGAAAAATATTTTCTTTCAACTGATTATTGCTTGTAATATCACAATAACTAGGACTAAGAAGATTTTGACTAAGAAGATTTTGGAAGAATAACTAAGAAGATTTTGGAAGTATTTTTACAGATTCCTTTTCCAGTTATTTAATTTTTGTTGAATTCAATAGACATTGGGATGAGATAAAGTTTTTCATTTCGTTTTGGCTTAAAATGAATTTGTTTAGTTCAAAATGAATACCGAATATCGGTGTTTTGAGCCACTTGTACAATTTTGTAATAACAGTATTCACAAGTTAAAATACCGGTTTTTCGGTATTTACTAGAAAATTTTAAAATGGTTTCCTATATGTTCAGAAATTGCTAACATAGCAAAATAGTATACGCTTTTGTTTTTATGTTAATGTACTAATTATTGCACCATGAATAAAATATATTATAAATGAAATAATTTTACATTCATTTCAGAAGGTGAAAATATAAAACATCTTTATTCCATTCATTCTGTTGTTCTTACTTTTACCTTTCGTAGCTGGTTCTACAGTTCTAAGGCAACTAACTCATTAAATCCAAAATCTGGCTTTTCACTGCCAGATACAACAGGATAAAAGACTATTAATCTGAACTTAAATATATAGACATAAATTATTTCTCTGACAAATAGAACTAAATAAACTACTCCTAACTAAAAGTTCTCGTTGAAAGAGGAAAATAACATATCCATGCTCATTTGCTTTCCTTCATTCATCAATACCTGTTACTGCAATGTCTCCCCAATTAGAGAAATTAATTAGAACGTGTATACAGAATTGCATCGCACAATCAAGATAAGTTATAAAATATCTGTATCACACAATGTCAAAAATGTCCTGTTACAGCTCAGAGCGATATTACACTTGCGCAGGACTCGTAGTCTGATATTCGTATCTGAGAACCCAAGGTTGTACTTGTGAAAATAATGCGTAATATCTCGAAATTTTTTCACTCATGAGCTTGTTATTCACATTATATTTGCAAAATATATTATTCAAATTCTATTATTATATTATTCAATTCTGTTAATTATTATCAATTATTATTATCTATTATCTATTATTAATTATTATCTATTATTATATTATTAATTATTATCAATTCTGTTAATTCAATTAATTATTTATATTATTCAAATCTGTTTAGTTCCACATCTTGAGCACATATAAACATGTTAAACATAAAGCATGAAATGGACAACACATAACAAAGAAAACGAATGCACAATGAGCTACAGCCGGCTACATGTTTACGCAGACAAAATACAGAAGCGAAAGAGAGAGCATTGGTTTCCAGGAATCTCTCGCTATTTATAGGCCGTTCAAATCACATGATCTGAGTGGGTGGATAGGTGTAGTTTAAAATACTCTCGTTAGGCGGCGGGTTAACTTATTATTAAAACGTTGGTCCTGAAGGGATGGACCATCGGCAATTAAAAAATATTTAAAAGGATTATATTAGTGGGAATTATATATATATTATATATATATATATATATATATATATATATATATATATATATATATATATATATATACATATATATATAAATATATATACTCATAATTAAAGTAAGTCATAATAATGAATAAGAAGAAGTTTTAAAGAACATAAAAAATCAGTTGATAATATTCCGGTTTGGTTTCCTTATTTATATGATGAAAAGAATATGATGGGACAGTGTAAGTAATGTTCTAGGGTTATTAAAGTGAATGTGGAGGAAGTACAATTGAACTCCATACACATTTAAAAACGAAAGACGATACCAATTTGTTAAAGATTTGTATACGATACCAATTTGTCCTTTGCGGTGAAAGGACATATTTAAGCACAGTTTCTAAGCCCAAGCCGTCAGGAATTTTAGATTATTTCGAAAAAAAAAAGTTTATTTGGATGAAATTATAAGTAAAATGTGTGTGTGACCGCTTTAGATTGTTTGCCATTTCGAGTGTTTTGCATTTTTATTGAATTGAGAAAATCACTATCCGCCAGAGATTTTCAAAATTTACCAACATGGATTAATACTATAAGAGCTGTTATAAAATACAGTAATTGTGTTTGCAATTATTTGAAACACAAGATAATACCGGTATTAAAACTGGTATCCCGGTATTAAGTTCTAAGAAATAACAAATACCGGTACTGAACTTTTGGTTCGATATTGCAATCCCTACCAGACCCATATCCAAAGGTTGCACGAGTTAAAATGAAAAATAAAATGGCAAAATTATAAATGTCCACAAAATGGATTCAAGTTACGACAACGAATGTCTTATATATAAACTCTTCCTAGACATTAAAACTGAAAATCTTGCTTACACATAATACTTTATTTTATAACACTTCTAAATTTTTATTATAATATAACAAAAGAATATTAAAAACGGTGTTTTCTTTTTATGTACTACCTACTAGATTATGAATATTCTATTGTTTTCAATTCTGGGTTTCACAAAATAATTTTATACTCGTTAGTACATTGTTTTTCAAAACTAAAAAGTTTTCTAATAAAAAATGCACCTTTCTTCTTTTGAAAAAAAAAAAGACAGAATGAAATAGAAGGGATTACATATCAACAGATTCGACATTAAAATCTAATTTTAAGCAGGAACATTTTCTAAATTTTAGGCTGCAAATTCATGCAAAATACACAGGATTTCTCACGCACCTATAAGCATTTTAATGCTAATTAGAACGATGTTTAGGGTAGTATCTAAATAAGCCAGTAACAGCCTCCAGACAGTAGTGATCACTTTCGTCT
Organism: Trichonephila clavata; assembly: GCA_019973975.1. Taxonomy (NCBI): domain Eukaryota; kingdom Metazoa; phylum Arthropoda; class Arachnida; order Araneae; family Nephilidae; genus Trichonephila; species Trichonephila clavata. The sequence goes on along the minus strand of BMAO01013277.1, from coordinate 4,150 downwards.
AGTGGTATGTTACGTACTTACGAATTCATAGGTCTCGGGTTCTAATCCCCAACATTGATGACAATGACTGAAAAGAAAAACGCAAACCTTCTGATGTATCGTGGCGCCATCTCCCCGCATGAAGAACAAGCGAAGTCGTCAGAGACCCACTCATCACAGCAAACCAAAGTCATCAGACTCACTTGACGCAACAACCAAAGTCATCAGATTCACTTGACGCAACAAAAACAACACACAAGCTCGCCATGACAACTAATATTTTCTTCGTTCGCCAATCCACCAACTCACTGGTGGGGGTATATTGTAGTGGATCTAAATAAGCCAGTGACATCCTCTCCAGACAGTAGTGATTACTTTTGTCTAGTGGTATGTTACGTGTCCCAGTTACTAAATATGATGCGTTGGTGGATGACAGGGATCACAAATTAATATATTTAAAAAGAATAAATTATACTAAAAAATTACACTTAACATTTTTAATAACAAATAACTTTTCTTAAAATTGTCTTTATAGAAAGTACCGTGATATATGGATCTACTTTAAATATTATTTTAAGAAATTTTCTTTTAAATGTGTGTGTGGAATAAGGTCCCCCCCCCGAATAACTTAGAGTTTAAGGGTTCCCTGAGTCGAAAAAGTTTGAAGATCCCTGCTTTAGAGTGATCGATGATTTTAGCTACACATAATTGCGGAGAAAAATGAAGCTCTTTAGATATTAATTTCACACTGGAAGTTAACAGGAGGGTATTTAATTCAGGTTTTGTGATTCACACAGAGCAAAGTCAAGTGATGAGAATGACACTTGAGGTGATGCCTCAAATACCCGATTTTCACACCGCATGGCAGGAGAACTCCAATAATCTTTTTTAAATTTTATATTTTTATAATACTGTTCTTATAATTTCTGCGTGTGATATGCTGTTGATCAACTTAAAGACTTTTAGAATATAATTAACTGGATTCATTAACTATTTAAAATAAAGCTTTTAAATTAGTTTGCTTTAGATTTATAATGTAAATTACTGTTTATACCTTGGAATTTATTAAAACTGTTTGCATTATTTTCTACTTTACTTTTTCGTCCATATTTCTATCTAGAACTGTTTGCAAGTAAAAATGGAATTCCTTGAAACATAGTTTAACCTTACAGTCTTAGTATTATGCCTGAAAATGTACTAATGCATTGATATGGTTACGATATTTTGTGATTTACTAATTTACAATACTATATAATTCTATTTCTTACTTAATGTTTTAATTTAATATAGATAATTATAATGAATTAGTATTATATTTATATATATACTAGCTAACCCGGCCACGCTTATCCCGTGCACTACAGAAATTAAAATGCACTATATCGTTCGATTTAATGTAGGTCTGAGTAAAATACAATCTTTAAGCTTTTCATCCACTTCCCGAACTACCGAAATATGGGAATTTTCGTACATGTGATATAGAAATGATTAAAAAACACGCAATCAACATAAAGCAAACTGTATTAAAGTTTACTTTTGTTAGTACATAATCAGTGTTTTTTTTAGTCTTTTTTAGACTATATTTGGTTAATCTGCCCTAGCTCCTCCGTGCCATTGCAACACCCCACAATTTTCTCTGGGCTTTTTACTGCCCCCCTGAAAGCTTCAAACGTCCACAAGGGGGCGTTATCGCCCCCGTTGAGAACCTATGGCCTGAAACAACTACTTAAATGTAGTTTACGGCACTGTGGGGGGCGATTTTCGCAAAACTCGTTTTTAGCAGATTTCTATGAAAGAAAAGAAACATGTCTTCTAAAGTTGAAGTCTGCAGGTTTAAAAAAGGGAATTTTTGTCAACGGGGGGGGGGGGAGAATGATTCATTACCAGATCAACAAACTTTCAAAGTGTGTAGGGAGTACAAGGACGACATAGAATTGTAAGGTTTCAAATGCCGGATTTGCGAGCTATATAAAAATAACAGAGACAACGAAACAGAAAAGTGACATAAAACATTTGATTGAAATGTTGTACGACAACAGGCGCGTTCGAAATTAAGACCAGAAGTCGAATGACAGGCGGGATATCGGAGCTGAATATCATTCTTTAGGTTTTGGAAGATTCCTCCAGCCAGTCTTGTGGTAAAGGATGCTGAATAGAAGGCTTTGTGAACACTGATTCTCCTGGAAGTTGTCATTTACGACTTCTGGTCATACCAAGCCTGCCACACGACTTCTGTGCGTAATTGAAAATATCTGTTATAGTACAACCATTCAATACAATGTTTTCTATCCCATGAATGTGTTGCCGTTTCAGCTCTTTTTCTCTGCTTCTTTGCAACATAGCTTGCAACTACTGCATTTGCGACCCTGCATTTTTATGTGATTCCGAATCATCTCTGTACTTCCTATACCAGCTCCCTACACCAACTGTGATGCACACCCCTCTAGGGGTGTGTGATAACTCCACGAGGGGGAGGGCGAGCATATTGAAAAGTCGAAAACAAAAGATTATTTAAAAAACCCATTAATTTACTGAAAGTAAACGAGAAAAATACATTCTCACATAATAAAAAATAGAATACACATTTACACTGATGTAACAAACTTATAAATGTATCAGTACTGTACAATGATTTTTATAATTATTTTAACAATACTAAGTTGATAACAAGTTTGATAATTACCAGTGACCTCATGGACTTGTATTTTCTTGATAATTTGTACGGTTTATAATTAATCCCTTCACTGCCAATTAAAAGTTACGCGATTCGCTCCCAATGCCACCATTTTCCACGTACACTGGTGAATGTGATGTTTTTTTAGAAGGGGGGGGGAGAAATCCTCTGTGAGATAAGTAATTGCTTTGCAAAAACTGTGAAAGTCGTTTTATGGCATTCCAAAGCCTTCGGAATAGTTTTAGGGATAGCATTGAACAGAAAAGATCGTACTTCGGAAAGACGTATATATAAGTGCAGAAAATTAATATTTTGGCTCAACGAGACAATTATATACGCCGGTTTCACATAAAAGGATAAAGTCATATTGTTGCTTTAGTGTCAAAGAATAGTATTATTGCATTCAATACATTGTTATTGTATGAAGGGGTGGGCGATGAAAATTATAATTGAATATTGGGTCGCTAATATTGAAAGTTTAAAAAGCACTGCCCTACACATTCTTAACGTTTGTCTGTCTGGTAGCGAAGCACCCTGTACAATGCTAGATTCTATTCTGCATGAGAAGTTTATAATCTAAAACGTTTTTAGAGAAATGCATAGTTTCATAAATTTAGTTATTTTTACATTTTAAAGGTTGAAGTATAATTTTCTATTTTTAATAAATGCTAGATTAAGGCTTAAACAATTAAGTAGTTAAGACTAATCTTAAGGCGGTAATTTAACGGAATATTGAGAAAATGATATTAAATTCATTTACTCATTTAAATATAAAGATCTGTGGATAAATACATAATATTGTAATATACTTAAATTTTTTTTGATAAAATGCCATTCTCTCTTTACACAGACTCATTTAGGTAAAAAAATATAGTCGAATAATTACCATGAATAGTGAGTGTGGCCGTGTAGTTAACCGTCGCAACATCATTCTTCACGACGCATGTGTAATGTCCGCTATGTCGAGTGGTGGCACTGTCGATAGACAGTGAGCTAAAATCTTGGTCAATCATTTGTATAGTGATGTCACTGTCTGCAGCTGATAGAGGGCGACCATCTTTGAGCCAGGAAATATGAAATGGGGGATCGCCAGCCGATACTGCGCACATACCGTAAATTTTCATGCCTTCTTTTAGATTTTCTGATGGAAATGACAGCGGCATTATAACAGGTTTCTCTGTAAAAAGAAAAGTACTAATTCAGTTTTCATAAAAGTAAAGACGAGAATGAGAAGAATGTTGACTATTTTTTTTATAGTATTTAATTGTCTTTTCACTCGACTCGTTGTTTTTACCTGATATCTTAAGACACCAAATGACAAAAATATTGAAACATTTTTGTATTTTGGGAGGTTTAATCAGTTAAATCTTGGCATCAAATTCTAAACCTAACGTCCAAGGAGTTTTAAAAATTAAATTTTCCGAGTACTGCTAATTTCAAAATTTATACCTTCACTAACATTAAAAGTTCATTTTTTCAAATGCTTTTTTTTTGATG